>CAIGRH010015109.1:0-12680 GCA_903798295.1 Fraxinus nigra | reverse complement strand
CATGATTTTTCAAAACATTCATAATTTCAAGAGTATTTTTGTAAGCACCCACTAATAAATTACATCTATATAGATTAGATAGTCTTCAAGACTTAAACTATTTCTTTTTTAAATGAGAAAATACATTTTAATAATTTCATTTTTTTATTTTAAATCAATAAAACGCATCACTTGGAAAAATTAAATAAGCAATGCATCATAGTGCTACATCAACTTTACGTTTTAATAATAGTGAATTAGATAGAACTCAAAAAATATTTGAAAATTAATCTTAAAGCGACAAACTTAGCCCCTGTTTGGCCATCATTTTCAAATATTCATTTTTTCAAACTTATTTTTAATTACTTATTTTATGGGATTCACAAATTTTCAATCATATATTTTATTAATTTTGATCAAAATTCACTAATTTTTTTAGTTAAATCAAATATGGCTTACAACCATGGTGAAAAACTGTTTTTCCTTTTAAAATTACTCAATTAAGCAAGCCAAAGTTTTATTCTTTACCCATTGATATAGGGAAGTGAACATGTCAAAATATAAAGAACACAATTTATTTAAGCAAGTCAAAAGTATAATGTACAATTTCCTTTTTGACAAAAAATGGGAAACAAAAGTCAACAAGTCCAAATTTGTGTGCTTTTGGTTCAGATGAACTTGGACCATGGACTCTATTTTTTAAAATATGCATTATTTAATAAAATAATATTATACGTATACTGAAAATTTTCTCTTATTTTTTAATCATATACTTTTTCAAAAAAACAAATTTCCTCTAAAAATTTATTTTTGATGGAGCATGAACATAATTTATATATTTGGCCCTTTTGTTGGAAATATGGTACAGAAGTGACCAACTTATTACGAGATTGCTATTTGATAAAATATTGATTTATAATTGTGACATTTTCTCTTGTTTGATAATGTGTTAAAGGCAAATATTGAATGGAGATTATTGAGTGAGAGCTTTTCAAACCTTCTCCAGTGTCGTGCACATGAATCAATCACGCTACACAAACATATTCAGAGACAAATTCAAAAATAGGGAGAACACATATTGAAATATGATTAGACGTTTTGAAAAAAAAAATCCAATTATTATTCGTCACACCATCCTATCCCTCCATCCCTGTCTAAGGAACATTATTTTTGCTCAAATAACATCCTTCAGTCTATTGACCCAAAGTAATAAACATGAATTTGGGTGTTTGATGGATATTATTGAAAAAAGAATGTATTTTAAATAGTGAAATATTTTGTTAAAAAGTAAGAAAAAATTATTAATGTGATGAAAAATATTATTTTAATGAATAATGTGCGATTGAAAATGAATCTTGAAAGAACGTGTGTCAAACATGAGCTTCAAATGATTTGTTTTCCTTAACCCTTCAAAATTCATTTTTCTCTATTTTCTTATAAACAATAACATTTTTTAATAAAATAATATAACATGTAAACTTAAAAACATTTTCTTATTTTTTAATTACACATTCTCCAAAAATTTATTATTTCATTTCCAACGTTTTTTAGCCTAAAAACTTTTTCTTCTTTTTAAGCCCTTGTTTGATCATCATTTTTATTTTTAAAATACATTTTTCTTTCACTTCTTTTCAACCACACATTATTCAATAAAATAATATCATACGCAAATCTAAAATTTTTCTTTATTTTTTAATGGAAAAATCCATTTTAACAGGCCTCACACTAATGTGAGAGATTGTAAATTTTACAATCCCCTAATGATTGTACACCTAGCATTGTTGTTTTTTAATTACACATTTTTTTTTCATCAATTTACTATTTCAAAATGCATTATACACCAAAAAGGACAAAAAAAAAGGCCCTTAATTCGCATTATTTCAAAATTTATTTTTTCTCAAATTCATTTTTAGTCACACGTTCTAACAATAAAATATTTTATACGTAAATTAATTTTTTTTCCCTACTTTTTCCCTATACATTTTCAAAACTTTATTATTACAAAATTTGTTTTTGATGAAATATTAACTCCCGTACAGAACCACTCATTTATCTAGAGAGTGTGTTCTATTTTTGCATTTACATTTCATTTGAATTTCATTTCGTTTGGCACAGATATGCGTACACATATGATTTATGCATAAATATGTATAATTCTTATTATTTCTAGGGAGAGAAACAAGATATGTGAACGAGTCTCATAAATCAATAGAAAATGATGAAAAAAATCATAAAATCAGTTTTCCTCATCAATCTCTCAAATCCGGATCTCTCTGGTTCATCGGATTAATTTCTTATTTATTTTTTATTTTTCTCAATTTCAAATCGTAAAATAATTCACAGATCTGAAAGCCAATAAGGAGGGGATTTTGATTGAATATTATTGAAAATAATTGTGAAAATGCCGGGACAAGGGGATTTGGAGAGGCAGATAGAGCAATTGATGGAGTGCAAGCCGCTGTCGGAAGCAGAGGTGAAGACTTTGTGCGATCAAGCGAGGGCGATTCTGGTGGAGGAATGGAATGTTCAGCCGGTGAAATGTCCGGTTACTGTGTGCGGAGATATTCACGGCCAGTTCTACGATCTGATCGAGCTTTTTCGGATAGGTGGCAACGCTCCTGACACCAATTACCTCTTCATGGGGGACTATGTCGGTTAGTTTCCCAGATTTTTGAATATTTGTTGGGAAAAAAAGATCTTTTGGGATCTTTTAGTTAGTTATTGATGAATTTGATATTTTACGGATTTATTGCTGTATCGTTGGCGGTGGTTTTATTGGAAACAAGAAGTAGAAGAATTGATCTATATAAAGATGTCTAAATTATTGCACTGGGTATTGCACGGTGATGCCTGCTTATGTTGTGTTGAGATCTGTTACTTGAATTTGAGTGAAACTGCCAATATAAGGTGATTACATAGCTGAATATTTCTGTTTTCCGTATTCTTTTTTTAGTTATTAGCTACTGGAATGTAGACTGAAAATTGATGACTTCACGTGCTTCTGAAAATGAGGACTGAGTGAACTGCTGAGTTGTCTGATGTGTTTTGAGGTAAGGTGTAATATGGTCAAGGGTGAAAGAGGAAGTTGAATCGTGATTGAGCAATAGTGGATAGAAACATGCAATTTGATGAATGAATACGATTTGTGTCTTATTTTTGCTTGCGTAATGTCTTGACGGGACTGCAGCCTATTTCATTATGAAATGTGAAAGATGTTCAATTTTGTCGGCATTACATATGCGGTCACCAACGCTGTTCGTGTATGTCATCGAGAGAGTCGAGACAAACGATACTGCATGCTTCTACTACGCTCAGCTTTGCGAGAGGTTTTATTATTAGTCATTTATGGCCATTAGAAAATCCATTAACTTACTTTTCCAGGATGCTAAGTTTTTTCCCAGTAAAGTTTAAGTCAGCTGCACGAGTCTTAGTAACATTATATATATATAATTCATACTCGCTCCTTCTTAATGGTAAAGTTTATGAAGTTACAGGTGCAATTTGTATTTGTTGATTATTCCCTTACCATAGACCATAGATGGTAGTGTAACATTCCATTCCAATACTTGTGTAATGCAGATCGTGGATACTACTCAGTGGAGACTGTCACGCTTTTGGTAGCTCTGAAAGTTCGTTACAGAGATAGAATCACAATTCTTAGAGGAAATCATGAAAGCCGGCAAATCACTCAAGTGTAAGATCCAGTCTGCTAATTGTAACAAAGTTATCCGAGTATATATTAATTATTCACATGTGCCATAAATGTTGCGAGTCCATGTACTTTTATTGTTTCGTCCCATGTGGACATTTATAATCTATTAATATATAATATATGTTATTCACAGGTTTGTTAAAAAAGTATGCTATAGATACGAAACTTAAATCTACACCTTAGTTTTTGGGTAGTTGGACATTCTAGTATCAGTTTGTATATTTTAGATAGGTTTTATATTTCAAATCATGCATGTCCAAAAAAAAATAAAAAAAAAAATGAAGAAGTAGAAGAAGAAAAGATCGTGGTTACTTCCAAACTTTGCCGAATGATGTACTGGTTCTCTTTGATGTCTTTATACATCTGCATTTACAATACTAAATTAAACCTCGGAATGCAGCTTAGATTGTTGTTTGATGGTTAGTTCTATTTAGAGCAATATCATTTGTTAATTTTCTTGCAATGATTTCTTCAGTTTGTGTTTTTCAACAATAAATGTGCCATTGTCAAATTAGTCCTGAATCGCGGGAGGAGGACGCAAGGGTAAGCGCATTGTGTTGCCTGCCAAAATTGTGAACTTTTGTGCTTTTGCAGTGGGTTTTTATATTTTCTTTTTTTATAATGTGCAGCTTACCAAATCCGTTGTACTGGGCATCTCGGCCCTTTTCTAGTATGATAGTGATAGTTAATTGACCTCATTACTATTAGTTAATTGAATGGACAACTGATCTTTTGATAGCCTGAAATTGTGGGTGATGCTTGGAATGAGGGAAGAACATTTCAATGCCTAACAACTTAGGAAAACAACAATAAACTAAGTTTATTCCTGATAAATTTGGGTTTGGCTACATGAACCCTATTTTGCCACACCCTTCCATTCATTGGTAGATCAACTCAAGGTCCTAGAACCGAGAGACCGAATATATAAAATTCTGATCACCATTTAGTATCAACAGGACAACAAACTAAGACATTATCCTAATAACTGTTAATATTCAATAAGTTCACAGTTTCTGTTAATTAGTAAAATTTTATGTAATCAACACTAAAATTATTAGAGTTGGATGTACATATATTCTAATTCCTATAGTTGGCTTTTTCCTTGCAGAAATGCTTCTTGTGAATTGTATTATATTCTTTCGGATATCGTCTAATATGGTAATGTTCATTTACATTTTTTCATTCCAGGTATGGATTCTATGATGAATGCTTAAGGAAGTATGGCAATGCCAACGTGTGGAAGTATTTCACTGATCTTTTTGATTATCTGCCCCTCACAGCACTTATCGAAAGTCAGGTTTGAACAATAACTCTATTTACCAATAATTTTGAGTACTAGCATGATTGTTTCTGATGCCTCACACTGTTTTCTTTTAGGTATTCTGTTTGCATGGAGGACTTTCGCCATCTCTTGATACCTTAGATAATGTACGAGCTCTAGACCGTATACAAGAGGTAAAATTAACATTTCTTGACTTGTAATTTGTATTTGAAATGCTTCTTTTCTATTTTTATTGGGGTGGAGTGTTCAGTCGGTGATGCAAGTTCCATCATATAATGGTTGAAGTTACAGTCTTACTGAAGTTTTTTGAACTTTTGGCAAAATAGAAGCAAAATGTAGTCCTGTTTTATCTACTCTGCATGGCCTTCATCTTTGTTTGATTAACTAAGAGCATGTTTGGTTGTCCTTAAAAGTTACTTTCCTTGAAAGTAAATTACAACTTACTTCCATTATCAAAAGAAAATTACAACTTACTTTCTAGAGAAGTAAGTTTTATTAGTAAAATATTCTGACTATTTAAAAATTATGTTTTGCAAAATAACTTAAAAACCCACTTGTAAGCACGAACTGGATAGGTTCTAAACCTGGTTGGGCAAGGCTTAGTTCGAGCCTCCTTGTGTGTGGGGGTTAAAATCCATTGACCCCACTTTAAAAAAACAAAGCCTGGTTGTCCACTTTAGGTTTATTTTATTTTATTTTTATTTATTTATTTGTTTTTATTTTTTGCTTAGCATATTGTGATTTGATCATAGTGCTGTCATTAAAATATTGGCTTTTGGATGAGGTTGCTTAGGTTTTTAAGAATCTGCTCTACTACTCTCTTCCTTTAAAGTAATTATAAGATCCTGGTTGAGATACATCAATTGAACAATATTTGGAAGTAACTTTTATTCCTAAATTAGTTCTCTTTAATGAACTTAGTGATCATGGTTTGCTAGGTCCCACATGAAGGACCTATGTGTGATCTCTTGTGGTCTGATCCTGATGATCGATGTGGATGGGGCATATCACCCCGTGGTGCTGGCTACACCTTTGGACAGGATATAGCTGCTCAGTTCAACCATACAAATGGCCTCACTCTGATTTCAAGAGCCCACCAACTTGTCATGGATGGTTTCAACTGGTGTCAGGTTTGTGTATTAAAATAAAATATCCCATCATATCCCACGGTCCTTGTCCATATTATGTTTTATATTTTTTCTATATTTTCTTCTGAATTTTCAGGAGAAGAATGTAGTAACGGTTTTTAGTGCTCCAAACTATTGTTACCGGTGTGGAAACATGGCTGCAATCCTCGAAATTGGAGAGAACATGGAGCAGAATTTCCTTCAGTTTGACCCTGCTCCTCGACAAATCGAGCCTGATGCAACTCGCAAAACTCCAGATTACTTTTTGTGAACTCAATGCCTCCATCAGCTGTTTGTAGTTCCTGCTTGCAGTTATGTTACTGTAGATGTGTCTTTAAGAGATAAATTTTGTTATTTGAGGATTATTTTCTACATTCTTTTGTTTCGAGTTTGCTCTTCTACTGCTGCTGACTTCGATTATGTGCTCAACATATTTTCCAGAGATGTGACGAAGGCACGAGTCTTTTGGCTTGTATATTTTTTCCCAAAAGGAGGAAGCAGCAATGACTTGGTATAATTGTATTCTGTAATTTACAATTTATTGTAGGAAAACAGATTTGAGCACCATCCGGCATCCAGCTAATTTTCCATTTATAACTCGAGTTGCCTAAAGTACCGGTAAGTAATAGGATTTCACTTTCGTCTCTCTCTAAAATTGCAGTCATCGTGGAATAAATATTTTGGACCCGACACTGGGATGAAGGTTGTGCAAATTTGAAGATTTTCGTAGAGGGAAGAGATTAGTTATGCAGGCAGCTTCTCCAGGAAGCAACATGTCTGAATTTGAAATTTTCTTCCCACTGATTTTCTTGAAAATATTTAGGACAGATTTTTCATGGATATTGGACGTGGGTTTTCACTTGTCTTTCCACCTTGAATTTTTAAGGTTCCAAAATTTACAAGTAAATTCCATAAAAGTACTAACACAAGTCTTTTGTGAACTTCTGACCGTGTTTTTGCTTGACAGACAATTATTTAGTTGGTTTTTTCTACAGTGACCTACTTAATTTATAAATAGGATGGCCCCCACATGAAAGTTCATTTGCAGATGTCATAGTTTAATCTTTTACTTTTTGGCCGGGAAACTATTGAGAGTTGGCTATCGTGGTACTCAAAAATAAATCTCGAGGTCGTGGGCATTTTATTCGAGTACGAATAGTTGTCCAGTGCTCTAAAATGCATGCCTAAGCATGATGCGCGTGGGGAAAACCAAGTCCAGTGACGACACTTTATTTAACGGTCAACAATTGCCGTTGACACTCAATGCGTGCATATTATCTTTTTTTTTTTATTAAAGGAAAAAATAATTTTACTCTCGTCTTAAGTTTAAACTTAAATTGATTTACTTCATTTGAAATTTTTGAAAAAGAATATATAAAATTTTTATAAATTTATTTTAGATGTTTGGTAGTTATCATTTTTAATTATTAAATAATTTTTTGATTAATTAAAAATTAAAATAATATTAAAATAAGAAAACGTATTTTTATGCCACTCTCTCTCCTAACCTCACCTAGCTTATAACTTAGCCTCCAATTATCGTCATGCAATACCCTTTTTAGAACCCTATCAATGTCCCTTAAAAACTTGCTCAGGGTGGTGAACTTGAAAATGTCATAGAAAGTAACAAATTACTATTTTGGTAATCAACAGAACATAAGAGGACCAAAACTATCGTATGGACCAACTAATAGATACAAGCAGCAAATGAGTAACGTGTGTACCTGAATGAAAATAAGAACGTGTTTCTATTTATGATTAATGATGAGTATATTTTACTCATACTTTAGACATAATCTAAATTTGATATTTAACTAATATTTATGAGTTTTAGAGCGTTTTAATGTGTCTTTTGATGTTGTAATATATATTGATTAAATTGAAAGAAATAAGCAAAAGTTGACAAAATAAAAAAAAAATAGCTAAATTGTAAGAGATTCAAAGTTCGGGGACTAAAATGTAAATATTCAAAAGTCATGTTGGACTTCATAATGAAGATTCGAGAGTGCTAGAAGTCAATTAGATGAAAAAAAGAAGTCAATGGGATGAAATAAATGCAAAGTATGATCACACATCAATTTACAACCGAAAAAGTTATGCTCCGAATTTTCAGTCTCATATTGAGACTTATTTTTGACATAGCAAACGTTTGAATTGGAAAATAATATATGATGCAAAGTTGTAGCCATTTGAATTATATTTTCAATGTATCTTGAATCGCCTCAATTAGATATCGGGAGAAAAAATCATGATAAAAATACTGAAAGACGCGTAGTGTTGAATTTTCATCCGAAACTTGGCGCCGCAACGCTGCCTTAGGGGCGTTGCAGTGCCACTGTTGCTGTTGCTGAAATTAAATAGTAACTGAGCGCCGCTGGTAGAGAAAAAGGGTTTTGTTTTTTTTTTTTTTTTGACTTTTTTCTTGGCACAACACGACTTCAACCATTTCAAAACTTCAAAAGACTATAAATACAATCCTTAAGACCTAATTTTAGGGGGAGAACGGTTTTATAGGCAAGGGGGAATTCAACACAATTATTCAAAAAGGTGAGGAAAAACATTAAGGGATTCACCAAAAAAAAAAAAAAAAAAGTGAAGAAAGAGAAAAAATTGAAGATCTACATTCTAATTTCTCTATTCTCTTCCCTATGTTTTTATATGAATTTTAGTATTTTTATAGATTACATAATGAGCTAAATTCATTATTTAGGGTTTGGTTGTAGTATAAAACTTGAAAATATGAATTGATTAATTTTGATTATTTCTATTAGATTTTTCGCATATGTTTATTTGTGTTATGATTTTAATACATTCAATTAATTGACCATCAATGGAATGATTTGATGTTAATCAATTTCGACACTCGAAAGAAAGGAATTTAGATGTGATCATAAGAATAACACAATATATAAAATCATATGTTTCGAGAGAAAGTATATTTCCTTTAAAACATATTCTATTTAGGAACTACAAACTTGATAAATTTTATATTTTAATTCGAAATAGAGATATTGAAATTAAAATATAAGAATAGATTTTACTTGGTACTCGAGAGAGGGAGTAAAATTACGTTAGTGTTCTTATAAACTTTGAAAAATTGATTAAAAATAATTATATAATTAAAAATCACATTTGATAGTACCTAGACTAGAGTTTCTCAATTGATTATTCTTCTACTTGTATTTATTTGTTGAATTCGTCATCATATTAGTTTAAAAATATTGATTATAATATTCATTCATCTAGATAAAATAGAGTTCATATAATTATAGTACTTAGTAGAAATTTGAATTACAGTATCTATAGATTTGACACTCTAAATCCATTATTATATTACAAAACTTGCACCGTACATTTACAGTATAAATCACGTTATAGAAAACGCGTGACAATTAACCAATAGAAAAAAATAAACACGTGGAAGAATATTAGTTATGAAAGCATTTGAGAAGATGTCAATGACACTCTCCCATCTCTTATGATTTAAAATGGAAGACAAGACACATACATTATGTATAAATAGAAATTACAAAAGACAGCCGATAACAGTTTAAGTTACTGTTTTGAAAGAGAGAATACAAACAAGAGTTTCCATTGACAAAGATAAAAGATAACATCAACAAAATAAACTTTGAATACAAGGGTAATTTACAGTTACTACCATTGAATGTCGAAGGAGGCAGTGCCTAAGTGCTAATGATTTACTTTGAAGAAAACTTTGAAACAAGAGGTAGAACTGTTGGGTTAAAACTCGCAGCATAAGATGACATCATTTGTTGGAACTAGAAGTATGGGTAAGACTACCCTTGCTAAGAGTATTTATAGGAGTGAAAGATATAGGTTTGATTGTTCAGCATAATTTTTCAGAGTAAACGTAGGTTGTCCTTCAAGTTTACCTTCCAATTCTCCCACTCAGGCTCACTACATTTGCTATTTCAAGAAAAGGCTTTCTACCTGTGGCTCGCGAGAGAGAGATTACTAATGCAAAACAATCAAATCTATAGTTGTTACATTCCTGTAAATTCTCCCGGCAAGAGTAGTCATACCCACCCTTACTGTCCCAACAATTGATATCATTCTACACTCTAAGAATTCGCTCAACAGTACTCATTTGCAACCTATAAACTGCCTTCTTCAGCGTTCAACAGTCTCTTGATCAATGACTTCATCCACACTAGGGTGCGGGTGCTCAAGGATGTGGAACACCGGTGATCACAGCATGGCCAAGGAGCACTGATTGTAACTTTGTGCTCCTGCAGATAAGATTATTTCATGATTGATGCTAACCATTATTTCATGATTGACTTGGATATCCTCCAAGTGAAATCTTCAATATTCCTGTATGTTATGAATCTCCATAGGAGATATCATCACTCGTCTTTCCACCACTAAATTATCGGTGTCAGCAAGCTTTTGATGGTATACTTTCTTCTTGTTAATTATGTTAGCAAACCTGCATTATAAATAGTTTTTTCAGTATTCTTAGCAATAGATTGATTCATGCGGCACGTCCAACAAAGTACCTTTTAATTTACTAGCAATTAATGTCAATTATGGAAAAGTTAAACAAGATATACTGAAGATCAAGAAACCCGCTTAGAGTATATAACAAACATTGCAATTTAGAAAGTAAAAAGCTAAGGATGACGGACACCTAATAACCACATTTCTGTGCTATTCACAAAAATCCTGTCAAGGGATTCAATACTCACGAGAATATTGCAGACTTCACTTGGGTGAAATGCACGAACAATAACTTCTTGAGCAAAATTACCATTTTATATTTCAAAAATGTTTTTTATTAAAAAAATTATTAAAACTAATATGTATAAAGCAACCCATTTAAAAATTTATAATAACTATCCGATTAACTCAAATAGACAAGCTCAAACGGTAAATCATTTAAATAGAAATCGACAAAACATATATAAAATAATAAACTAGAAATCACTAAAACGACAATATATAGCATTTAATCAGACAAAAAAAAATAGCTAGAAAAGGGAACCTTTCGGAGTGTGAACGCGGAATGCAAGGGCTCGACGGCGAACAATCAAAGGTGATTTTTTCACCATTCATTAATTCTCGAATGATTTTATTTTTCCCAAAATAAAGGGAGTCCACCCCCAGAATTTTAGGGCTTCTTAAGGTTACGGATCTATCAAGAAAATTATTGATGTAATTGAGTTGTGGAGAATGATAAGAATGGTATGTTGGCCTCTTCTTATAGATGAGATCCCTCTTTAGAAACTTGTAGATCTAGCGGCGTGTCAGTGTGCATGTGAGAGAGAAAACGAGGGAAAGAGAAACCCTAATTGTATAAAATTCCCGATTTACCCTCAATAAACGGGTGACTCTTGAAGTTAAATGAAGGTTTGGAATTCTCGTAAGAATAATTCTCAGTCCAGATTGTATCATGTGATTGGCTCAATAAATGTGAGTAATTTATTTAATTGTATTTATTACTTAATGCTATATAAATAAGTGGTGTTTTAGTGTGTTGTAAAATTATAAGATTTACACTAGGATGTGCATATAGCAAAACCCATTGGTGATTCCGTGATTATGTAATCTTATTATCATGCATAGATAAGTCTTATCTAGTTTAAAGAATTTATTTCGTTCTAATTGTAACTTTCATTTTTTTTTGATAACCGTGGATGTCCGAGCCAACTTGCGCGCACCTCGACTAATCCCACGGGGCCCTGAAGTTTTACAGCCGTTTCTCACCTCAGTGGCCCTAAGGGAACTCGAATTGATGACCATTAGGGAGCAACCCCAAGGCCTGACCAATTGAGTTCCCCTTAAGGTTTAACTTTCATTTTGAACTATATATATATACAGTTCTTGATTATCATAAAATATACACTTGAATTTTGACTTACATTTTCTCATCTTTTTGTTCTATCTTTTATTTCATAACAACATATTTCGATTTGATTTAGGATATGTTTGAGCCACATTATTTTGAAAGAATGTATCATGAAATAATAGATTGATAAAGAATGTGTGGTTGAAAAATTATTGATGTGATGAACAATATTATTTTATTGAAAAGTGTGTGGTTGAAAATTAGTAGAAGAATAAGAATGAAAATTTTAATATGACGACTTATTATTAGTTTTATAAAATTGTATATTAATTTTATTTAGAATTGTATTGTCATCTATTTACTACGAACATATGCTTTATGACTCGATTTAAAAACAATACATTTGATCTATGAGCATGAAAGAGTGTTTTAATAATCCTCGCAGTCGTGCTCCGCCTCATTATGTAATTTCAATAATAATTTTAGACAACTTCGTTAATTTTATAGTTAATTATTGTTAGCTTAGTACATAATGATTTACATAAATTTATATGTACATAATGTATCACCATTATTTAATTAGATCATATAAAAGGAGTTGTCCACATTATGTAATCGTTTATTCTTACGATGGATCACCATTATGTGATCAGAACATATAACATCACGGATCGGAATTTGTTAGCTTCGTAGATGTACCTCGAAACTCTTACCTATCATACTTTTAGTAAATATGTCCGCTATTTATCCCCAATAGCAATCTTACTG
>CAIGRH010015038.1:0-12001 GCA_903798295.1 Fraxinus nigra | reverse complement strand
GATTTTAACATTGAATTATCATCATTCAAAATCAATTATTAGGTATTTGAGTTTTTTATTTGTTACGTTGAGATCCTTAGACCACCCAATAAAAAATAGTGGGGGTTAGAAGTTATAACTCCAAAAACGAAAAGAAAAAAGAGGAGCCCATTTGTTTAACTCAACTGTTTATTGTTACAGTAACTAATGAGATTGTGATAGTTTACATTTTGTCTCTTTTTATTATAATTTTTTCACTATAAAGATGTAGGGATGGCAAAAGCTTGGGCTTTGCCCAGCTCGGGCCGGCCTGTGTTTTAGAAAAAAAAGGTAAAAGAAAAATAAAAAACAACTTTCAGGCAGCCGAAATTCAACTGCCTGCAACTGTCATAGCTGCCTGCTAAAAAGCAAGCAACAATAATTCTTTTTTTAAAAAATAATAATAAAAATCGAGCCAGCCCGGCTCGAATCGTAAAGATCCAAGCCTAAAATTTTTGGTCGAGCTTTTGCTCGGCTTGCCTCGGGCCCAAAAAAGCTTGAACCTATTTTGCTCGAGCCGCTTGAGCTTTGAGTTTCGGCTCACGGCATGTCGTTAACATGGCTATAAATATGGCCACATCGGAAGTGGAAGCAGCAGCGGCTACTTCAACTACCACTACGTCGGTTGTATATATGGGGATTTTATCCGACAATATAAAAGGATTGGTGTTAGCATTGTCTTCAAGCGTCTTCATTGGTGCCTATGTTCATTGTTAAGAAGAAGGGGTTAAAGAAATCCACGTGGGTGTTCATCAATGTTATGGTTTCATATGCTTGTGCTGTGTATGTGCATGTGTGTTCATTTATCTCTCTCATTATAGAAGTCAAGAAATTGGATTTTTTGCATTTCTTTACTACGTGAAAATAGAAACTTTTAATTATGGACTAGAACTATAAAATAGGCAATTTTAATTACCAATACTTTCATACATAACACAAACAAACATAAATATATTTTAAGTGAATTGTTTAATTTGTTAAAATGAAAGCCTCAAGATTTATGAATTCTCGATAGAACAGTTATATGACTCATCTGTCGAGATGAACTATCGTTCTCGACAGTTAGTTTCAATTATTCTTGATAGCTAACTAAATCTCTAAAGACTAGTTGAGTCACCTGCCGATATGAACTATTATTCTTGATAGTTAAAGTCAGTATTTCTCAACAGATGACTAATTCTCAACAGATCAGTTTCGTAGTCATATGTCGACATATCCAACTTTGGTTCATCTAAATATTAAATGTCTGTTTTGCATTAACATGTATGAATTATTATAATCTGACCTTTTTTGCTTTCTTGTTGTACATTCTTCTTACAAGTAACATTATATTTATTTTAGGTAGTGGAATGGATAATTAGATGTTGATAGATTATGTTATGTTATTCTTTGACATTTTGGATAATTAATACAACTCATATTACTTTTGCATAGGTGATGTCATTGACATACTGATGGAGGCCACCATACCTCTTGAAGGAGACGGTGTTGTTAACAAAAAGAGGCCACGATCGACATGCATTCGATTTCCTGCAGCATCTACAAGGACTCCACTCACCAAGGGAAGGAAAAAGAGAGTCTAAGAAATAGTGTGAGGAAGTTTGATGATACTATGTTATACACGATTTAGTAGTTGCGTACTAAATGACCATATTTGTTTCCTTTCAAGAATTTGATTATAAATATGATTTGGTGGTTGTATATATATGTGCTTATGCTCCTCTGAGAATTGTAATTTCTCATATGTTGTGTTTGCTGAATGTAGGGTATCTTTGTGATATGAGAACTTATCAATTTATCATTTATCATTTTCTCTGTTGTATCTTTACATTGTAGACGTTTGATGCTTGCTCTTATTTTGGTATTTATTACAATTCTAGTGCTTTTATGCATGAAAATTATAAAGCAAGATAGACTAGCCTGAAAAAAAAGAGCGGATAATGCTTCTTCTATTCATTTAGAAATCAATTAAGTGAAAACTCTTTTGCAATCACGTAGCTTGTGAGAATCTTTGGTCATTACTTTTATGGCACGTATTTTATTTATTTTAGAAGATTGGTTTCTCTTCGTCTTTGACATATTTGTTGGTTTGTTTGATTAGCACATGAAAAATTGGATTGCTTGATTAAATTCTGATTATGAGATGTTTAAATATCAAAATACCTTAGGACGATTGCTTTTCTTATTCTAACATATGTCATATGTAGCATTTATTTCCACATCTGGTACACATATCATAAGTAAGAGAATAATATTAATAAAACTACTTAAATCATATTCTTTCATCTTGAATGTTCCTTAATAGTGAATGATACATTCTCCAAGCAAGTGTCACATTTAAGATTAAAAAGTACTCATGATCATTGATTACCAACAAACAATAAAGGAAACTATACGATAAAATGGTACTCATAATTTAAGATTCACACTCCATAAATTATGGACAAAGTTGAGGAGATAAAGGTACACATAGACCTTAAACCATTACTTCAATTGTCACTCGAGCAATAACTTAAGTTGTGATTTGGCCTCTGTTTGTTTCTCATCATTTTAGCATAAAAATGAGAATTGTTACCGTTATATTCAAAGTTGTGGGGCCCACCAAGAGAGAAACAAGTCAACACTGATGGATGTGTCACTGTGCAACGGTCCTAATTCTTCTAAAATGGGCAAAAAAGGAGAAACAGAAAGGGGCTTGGTTGTTGTGTATTAAATGACCATAATTGGTTCTCTTCAGGAATTTGATTATAAATAGTATGACATGGTTTTCTTCTTCATCTTCGAGTATTTCGGTCGGATGTATATTTATATTCGAGACTTTGAACTTCAATTCAATTTGAGTGCGGGGATTAAGAATACTAAGTTTTCCCTTTAATGGTAACATAGTTCGACTATGATACTTGTTGAACCTATGATTGAAGTGGTTTGTCTCCTCTTCACTTCCACTTGTCATCTACATGAACAAACTTTCCTCCGTGCTACACGATGAATCTCAAATGATTACTCATACCTAAAAAGTTGAGATTGTAATTGTAAGAATTCTACACAATCAATATGTCGGCATTTAATAGTATGAAAGTGGCACATTTGAAAATTTAAATTCATACAATAGTAAACAGGTGAAACCGACAGTTGAAATGTTTATCTCGACAGTTTCCAAATGTCGAATTTGATAGTTGAAATGTCTATTTTGACAATTTCGAAATGTCGAAACTGACGAGAAGCATGTAATGTGTGTGCAGTTGGAACAAATTCTTGATAACATTAAGTGTGATCACCAATATTGTATTACCAAATGATAAAATCTTCTTCCCAAATAATTTGCACACTGAGTCATTAAAGAGGTTTGATTGGAAGAAATTATTCAAAATATTAATGGTGATCATCAATTCTCAACTATAACATGACAACATCTTCCCAAATAAATAATTCAATGCTTCACTAATATGAAGTCTTTCACAACATTTTGTAGAGGATATTGATATCTTTATTCCAAAAAATTTGATAAACCAAACAAGTCAATGAATAATAATTTTGAAAATTTCAAATAAATATAACCATGATGTATTTAGTATTTCGAAAGCAGTAAGTTATAAAATAAAAAATATAAACAATTTCTAAAATGCTAACCTCTCAAAACGGAAAATGAATCCAATAGTAATTTATTCTCAATGAAGGAATGGAGAATATAGTAAGAAAGTTAGGATTTGTTAATACTTAATACTAGAAGAAATCAGTTAACGCTCACTTTTCAAAATCTTTTTCTTTAATTAAAAAATTCATATTACCCAATATAATATACATATTTCCAATGTTTATAGTACACAAATTAAATCATCTCATTATAGCATTAATGGACACTCAAATCAAGCATTAAAGAGCATTAAATGCTCCTAAAAAAGTATCACATAATTTGGATCTTTCACATAAAAAAGTGACATTTTTTTAGTATCATTAGTAAAAGCGAGAGATTTTGGTGTATTTTCAAATTTAATGACATCCATGAAATATCCCCGTAATGTAAATAAGGTGTGATATCAATACAAGAGAATTAACTTTAACAATAAGCAAACCATCCGGATAAAGAACTCCATAAAAAGGTCCATAATGTTTTGCATTATAGTTGAGATATATATGGAATGGCATTATAATTCTTTAATTATTTCTTCTTCACTAATTAATTCGCATAATGTTCCCATACAACAACCATAGACTTTACATATTTAGTGCACATGACTCGACAATACAAAATTAAAGAAGAAAGTTGTCTAGTCGAATATTGTGTAATTTAGTATACTGAACATGTCATAAAGTTTAGATCAAAACTTAAATTGGAGAAGCACAAAGCATGATGGAGACAATTTTTCTACACGAAACGTATATTCATAATGTTCTTGGTTTTGCCATTACATGATTCATTTATGTAGTCAATTTCATAATATAAATGAACAAAACAATGTGAGAAAATTAGTGTTTCTTAGTTTTTTGGACACTAAAATTTGGATGGTATTTCTAATTTCTCAACCTACAAAATTGATGGTTTTCAGCCCATTTTTTCTTCCAAATTTATACTCTCTAAAACAATTATTTTCAAATCTACACTAGAAATCATGAAACTTAGACAAAAGGGCAAAAAAATAATCCTCTTTGGATAAATCCTTCTCTTTAGTAAAAATTAGCTTCACAGTTATATATATTTTCTTCATCTTATAATTTAATAAAAAGAATTACTTACATGAAAGAGTTTATTCAAAGTAACAATAATTAGTTCAAAGGTTAGTCCATACACAAATAGAAAATATTGGGTAATATAAATGCGAAACATACATTAATTAATTGGGAATGATTCATTACAACTGGATCTTGATTTCGAATTTTGAATCGTGGAAATCAACTACAATCTATTCATGCATGGATTCTTAATATTTAATCTTGAATATTGACTCTTTTGATTCTTGAGTTCTTGTTCTTGACTTTGGCTTCTTGCTCCATGATCTTGATTGTCCCAATTCCTTCTTCTTGATTGTGGATTTCACATTCTTGATTGTAAGTTTTGGATCTTCCTCTTCGATTTATTTTCTTTTGTATTCTTATGTTGATGACATGATACAAAGAATGAAAATCACATATGAATTGCGTACCATAACCATATTTACAATTTCATAATAATTTGGTTCATCATCAGAATACAACCCTAATAGATCCGATTTCTACACATATTTAGCTCACACTATATTTAGATGCCCAAAGTCCAATGACTTAAATCCTTCATTAGATCACTTTAAATGTGCTTAATTTTAAGATAGTTAACACATTTAATTACATATGTAGGCCCACATGACAAATTAAAAACTCAACAATCTCTAACTTGGCCAATGTATGTTACCTTAAATGTGTATAACCTTATGACATCAAAACCTTTGCTATCATAACCAAAAGTACATTCGAACAATTTCATCTATTGATTATATCAATATAGGATCAAAGTAGTGTTCGTTACAAGTATCATAACTAAACTCATCAATGTTCACGTATATCAACACAATCAAATGACATAGGTCAGTATGGATGTGTAGCATTGAAATTACATGTAATGTGATCCAAACATGCCTATTTCAAATTGATACCACCTTGTTCTTTAATGAGATCAAACCAAAACTTTAGTCAGAGTGAGATTGAAATGAAAATTTTATTTCTTAAATAAATTGAATATTCATTAATAAAATTACGTTTCTAAAACAGACAACATCCAATAAACTTTCACTAAATTGGCATAAATCAAAAGATGTAACACCCATGTGAGCATTATGCTCATAAACGACCTTGGGTGGCAGCTGTTTAGTAAATTGGTCCATAATCATAGAATTTGTCCCAATATGCTCTATAGAAACTTGAGCATTCTAAACTTTCTCCTTAACAACTATGAACTTAATGTATATAATTTTTGACTTGATCGAGCTCCTGTTGGAATATAAGATTATTATCTTATTGTCGCAAAATAATTTAAGTGGTCTTTCAATTCCATCCAGAACGTGCAACCTAGCTTCAAGATTCTGTAATCATATTTTATGATCATAATTAGAATATCCAATGATTTTCAATTGGTCTATAATCCTTAGTTCTCTATAGATATCGAAAAACCTGCCTATTTGTTTTCCAAATATCTATCTCAGAGTTACTTAAATATCTATCCAACACTCCAATAATGAATGCTATGTTCGGACGTGTGCAAATCTAAGCATACATTAAACTCTCAACTGTTGAAGCACAGGGAATTTTCTATATTTCGTTTTCTTTAAGTTTATCCTTAGGGCATTGATTTGAAACTAAATTTGTCTCCCTCAGTAATAAAAGTATCACACGGTCTACATTCTTGCATCCGGAATCTCTTAAAAACCTTATCAATATAACTCTTTTGTGATAATCCAAAAATACCATGAGAACTATCCCGATATATCTGTATCCCTAACACAAAAGAGGCGTCAACAAAATCTTTCATTTCAAATTCCATGATAGAAATCTCTTGGTTTCGTTCAATAAGCTTATCATTATAGGCAAGCAGTATGTCTCGACATACAATATGCTTACTCTAACTGGACTTGTGATATATAAACCATCAACTACATTCATCTCAAAATCAAACGAGATAGTTATTTGATGAAATTTGTGATAACATCGATGGGAAGCCTGCTTAAGCCCATAAATTGATTTCTTTAATTTATAAACCATCGACGTAGCTCAAGATCAAAATGTGTAACACGTGCCATAATAGTCCTTAAAGAGACTTTTGTAGAAATTGGAGAGAAAATCTCTTTAAAGTCAATGCATTCCTTTTGAGTAAAGCCATTTACAACAAGATAGGCTATATCTCTCTCTACATCACCCTTAAAATCTTTCTTGGTTTCAAATATCCATTTACAACCAATGAATTTTGCTCCTTTAGGCAATGTGATGAGTTCACTAATGTCGTTGCCTTTCATGAACTTTATCTCTTTAATCACGACATCATTTCACTCTTAAAAATTATTCCTTTGCATGACTTGATGAAAGTTGATTGATCAGATCTTCTTCCATCAATCCAATAACATCCTGACGTTTTTGGAGAAAGACTATAAAGTCATCCAAAATCGTCTTTCTCCTTTCTCTAGTTAATTTTCATAATGGCATTTGTTCTTAAAATTGTTGAGTTCGTTTATCTAGAACAATATCTTGATTGTGCATAAGGGAGTTTTTAACATTGTCTTGATTCGAAATTACTTCTTGAACAAGATCTAAAATAAAAATTTGTCCATAATCCTGATTGTTGTCAATTTCAACAGAGGGGATATGTATACATATTCTTCTTCAAAGACAAAATCTTTAACTTTAAGACTTTATTTCCAACTCACAAATTCTACATCCTCAAAGAATCGAACATTTCATGTTTCGAAAAATTGACCTAATAGTGGGATTTGTAAAAAATTGTAAACCTTTAACTGTTACTTTACTAGGAACTTTATGAAAAAATTAAACTGCAATCTTTAGTGCCTCTTCCTAGAGATATTCTAGGCAAGGTAAAATGACTAATCATACTCACCTCTCAATAACACCATTCATGCTAGGGGACCTTGACATGGTGTATTGTGGGACAATTAGCAAAAGGCCTTGGACATTGTTCTCCTGAGCTGTCATATATATCATAGTATTCACTACCATAGCCAAACATGAGGTGCTTTATTATTTTGTAGAGTTGATTGTCAACCTCAACCTTGTAAGACCTGAACATGTCCAGTGAGAAAATTTTTCCATGAATGAGATATTGGTCGCTATAACGAGAAAAATCTTATATAAACATAATAAATGAATGTTGACCATTCCAAGAAATCGAAGTGAATGTCTCACAAATATCCATATGAATCAGTTCTAAGACGTTTAAAGTTCTATGACACCTAATCTCCTTACGTTTATTTCTTTTTCCTTAATGTATTTAACATAAACATTTAAGTCTGAAAAATTAAGGGGACCAATAATTCTTTTTGACACAAGCTTTTCCATTCTCTTTTAAGATAAGTTACATAAACACTTATGTCATAACGAAGCAAAATTTACATTAGTTAATTTATGTTTAATACCACGTGAATTTACATACAATATTTCTTTATAAAATGCAACTATATTAATCAAATATAGGATATCTTAACTAGATAAGAACCATTACCTTCAATATTTGAATAAAGAAATAGACTAAACTGACTATTTCCAAATGAACAAGAGTAACTGAATTTGTCCCATATAGAGATAGAAACCAAATTCCATCTAAAAGATGGTACCACAAATATTCCTTTTGAATCCAAATAATAACCAATCTTTAATAATAACCTAAAGTCCCTATAGCCTCAACCTTAAGTGATTTGCCTTCGCTCACATAGATGAGTCTTTCAACATCAATGGGCTTTCGTTTGTTTAGACAACCCTGCATAGACACACTTATATGAGCAGTGGCACCTAAAGTCATCCACCAAGTGTGTCTAGGCATTAAAAATAAATTAATCTTAGAACAAATCAAAGTGAAAAGCGTAATTTTTTTATACGCTAAGCATGATATTTAGTACAGTCTCTCTTCACGCGTCCCAGATTTTCACTGGAATCAATCCACCAAATATGCCTAGGTACTGAAACTAAATTAAGACCGGTACAAGCCAAAGTTAGAAATGTACCTTTCTTTACACGTCAATCGTGGTATTTGGTACAATTCCTCTTCAAGTGTTTGGAATTCCACAAAAGTAATAGCCGATGATTTATCATTTTCAAGCTTTTGTTGTTTCTTTTGAACTAAACCAGATGCAACTTCCTTATTCTTCAACTTGCTCTTAAAGGTACTTGCCAAGTGAGCACTTTCTGTTTTTTCTTGTTTTAGCCCATCTTCTTCGAGCACTTTCAGTTCTTTCTTGCTTTAGCCCATCTTCTTCTTGCACACAATATGAAATGAACTCATTGAGAGTCCACTTTCTCTTTTGACAGTTGTAACCGACCTTAAATTAACTAAATTGTGCCATAAGAGAAATAAAAACCAAATGCACGAACAAGTCATTTAATGCTTTTAGTCTTGAAGCATGAGACATATCCATGATGTATTCCCTTATGTTTTCTTTAACCTTATACTGTAGTGAAACGAAGTTCGTCAAAGCGTACTAGTTTCGGCCTTATCTTCTTTTGTGAAGAGTTTTTCATTCCTTGTCAATAATTACCTTATTAGACATAGAGCCGCTGAATATTGCTAGAATTCCACGCGTCACGATCATAAGACTTATGTGGTTTGAATCATCCCACTTATTCGAGTCCCTTTATTAGCGAAACTCTTATCCGTAAAAGTAGGTTGTTCAGTCCTAACGAAAGGTCTAGATCTATGCTGTCAAGAATGATACAAACATTCCCTTTTCAGCTGTTAAATTTTGGTTCAAGGACAAGAATTGAATTAATATTGGCAGATATTTTAGAAAATGGTGGATTAACTGAATAAAAGAACTTAAACCTAACAAACATGTTTACATGGAAATTCATATTGAGCAATCAATAAATTCAAATAATGGTAGATCCCATCACAATAGATCAGACACAACATTGACATTTAGTCTTTAAACAAAAATATCAACTTGTAAGTGGTACTATTGGTGTAGTAATCATATATTTACAATAAATTATGTCAAACATTAAGTTTATCCTTGGATTGACACAATGTTCACATAACAATGAAACTTTATAATTGTCACATATTTATTACAAAAGGTGTGTGCTAAAACATTCGGCCAAATATTGACATTCCTTTAGGCTAGTCAATACCTGCATGATTTACGTGCACACAACTTTCTCAATATTCCAAATAAATTAATTTAGACAAGAGATGTTAGTTTGGTAACATGTTGCTTCAATTAATCTATTTTAGAAAGTTAGTAACCTAAAAGAAACTTTAGTACCAAGATTTGAATTTGATTGCCCTTTACCTTTTAATTTTAATTTTTAATTTTTTTGTTTCAACAAAAAAATGACGTGATAAAAAGCTGTTGTGCCCGGTAGCATCGCGGACTTGCAGCGCCTAGTTTGGGCGTTGCAACGTCGAGGAGTTGTCTGCGGCCGAGTATTCTGTAACATATTGCCACGTGTCCCAAACGCGACGCTGCAACACTGTGGCTATGTTGTAAGTTCGAAAAATTACCAAAAATCCTAAATTTTGAAATTTATGGCTTGTAATTCACATCCTAAAATTTAGAAATCCAAAGTATGAATTTCAATCTTAAAAATTCTTCCTTTAATTTCAATGGTTTAATATGGAGCTGGCTCTGATACCACTTGTTAGAATATTATAAAACTCTAAATCTCAAGAACTTGAAAACCTAATTACTTTATNAGCATCGCGGACTTGCAGCGCCTAGTTTGGGCGTTGCAACGTCGAGGAGTTGTCTGCGGCCGAGTATTCTGTAACATATTGCCACGTGTCCCAAACGCGACGCTGCAACACTGTGGCTATGTTGTAAGTTCGAAAAATTACCAAAAATCCTAAATTTTGAAATTTATGGCTTGTAATTCACATCCTAAAATTTAGAAATCCAAAGTATGAATTTCAATCTTAAAAATTCTTCCTTTAATTTCAATGGTTTAATATGGAGCTGGCTCTGATACCACTTGTTAGAATATTATAAAACTCTAAATCTCAAGAACTTGAAAACCTAATTACTTTATTGTCAAGATCCTCCAATTAAATAACCGTGAGAATTATTAAATGCAGAACATATTTTAATTCATTGGGAATAATTCTTTAATATTGGATCTTGATCTCAAATCTTGAATATTGGAGATCAACTATAGTCTCTTTATGTTTGGCTTCTTAATATTTAATCTGGAATATTGACTCTTTTGATTGTCGAGTTCTTATTCTTGATTCTGGCCTTTTTTCCCATAATCTTGATTATCTTAATTACTTCGTCTTGATTGTTTATTTCATGTTTTTGATTGTGGCATTTGGATCTCCTTCTTCAATATGTTTTCTCTGGTATTCTTATGTTAATGGGACGACACAAAGAATGTGAATCACATATGAATTGAGAATCATAACCCTCTATAAGTATTCGGCCCATCATCAAATACAATTTTAAATGGATCCGATCTCTACACATATTTGGCTCATACTTTACCCAATAACTTAAATTATTTATTAGATTACTTTAAATGAGCTTAACTTTATGAGAGCTTTTAACTCAATTACATATGTAGACACACATGACAAATTAAAAAACCCAAAAACATCTACAATCACTCTATATGTTCTATCTGTTTGTACATCTACATATTTTGTATATGAGCATATATGCAATTTTATTCTCTTGAAAAACTTTAAGAATAGTTGGATAATAACTCTCAGGCGTGAATTGTACTATTTTAAAAATCGCTACCAAAAATCACCAAAAGTCGAACTCATATATTTCAAAAATCAATACTTAAAAGACCCCGTAACGGGTACCTCAAGACTCAAGCAAGCCCTAATTATTAAACACCACTTATATTTGGTACGTCAAGCTCTCATTATATTAATTGTCTAGTGCTCGAGGTAGGACTTGATAGGATGAATCCTATAGAGGCATGTAAGTTGAATACCCAAATAGAAGCTCTTCGATTTCCACATATAGGGATTTTAAAAGTTATATTCGTTGCTACTAAAATTAGATATAAGATCATGATTTTCAAGCGCCTTAAAATGGCCATTGCAATAGTACTCCAAGTTTCGAACCCACCATCAATTTTCCTAAATTATTTTTGAAATGGCCATTGCAATGTCTCAATATTTAATCACCGTTCAACTGAAGTTTAACTCTTTGACCTTTCCCTTTCTCAAGTGAAACGGTCCATTTTAAAGAACATTGGTAGAAGCTCGATTCTAGAATACTATTGAAAAATGAAATTAAGCAGGATTAAAAACATTGTTAGTCATGTTGTAAAAGGAAAGGAAATT
>CAIGRH010015035.1:0-17418 GCA_903798295.1 Fraxinus nigra | reverse complement strand
TGATTGTGAATGGATTTACTTAGAGAGAGGGAATATACTATAATGAGGTGTTCTTACCGATCATTAAGTATAAAACTATCAGGTTAGTTTTAGCCTTAATTATCTAGTATGATTGGGAGTTGGAGAAACTAAATGTTAAGATGGCTTTTCTTCATGGGGAGTTCGATGAATTGTTTTACATATCTCAACCTCAAGGGTTCGAGGTGAGGGTGAAATTTGAACTTGTGTGCTTGTTTAGAAAGTCCAAGTATAGTTTTTAGCGAAGTTCTAAGCAATAGTATAAAAGATTTGATACTTAAGTGCTTAAAATTGATTTTAAAAGGAGTGAGTTTGATGCATGTCTGTATTTCAATGACTCTAAAGTAGGCTATGAGTTTATTTATTGTTATATGTGGATGACATATTGCTTACTAGCTCTAGTAAAGCTGAAATCATAAAGATAAAAAACCTTTTAAAATTAGAATTTGACATGAAAGACTTGGGAGAGGAAAAAAAATTCTTGACATGGTTATTAAAAGGAATAGGGATGATAATATGATGACTATTAATCATTATTTGGATACAGTGATAACCAAATTTGGTCTGAAATTTGCTCAATCTGTCAATATACCATTAGATGCACACATGAGTTTATCATCTGCACAATGCTCTAAAACTGAAAAAGAATTGGATTGTACTTAAATGACTATTAAGATACTTAGTTGGAACATAATTGTATCACTTGGAAATCACAGTTGCAATCTATAGTTACAGTCTCCAACACCGAAGCAGAATATGTTGCATTAATTGAAACTGCAAAAGAATGCATGTGGCTGAAATGCATTGTATGTGAATTAAAATTTTTGAATGATAATGCTATATTTTTATTGATAGTCAAAATTTGTTGATGTTGTGTAAAACCTTGTTTATCATGAACGTTCTAAGCAGATTGAGGTGAAGTATTACTTCATTGAGAAGAAGTTAGCTTCTGGTGATTTGATTTTGCTTATAATCACATATAACTCTACAGATGTTGGAACAAAAGTACTTGTCGTTGATAAGTTCAAACAAATGTTTATCAATATTGAATATTGAAAATGGTTAATTTTTGTGTAGGTACTAAGCTTGAGTGAGCAATGATGATGAAATAAGACCGCATTAAGTGATAGCACTTGTAATCGAGGAATTTGAAGGTAGATTATATGTGATCCAATATGAAGATTTTTGAGGTGGATCTCTTAAATCCAACTGGCACATGATCATTGGCCTTGAGTGTTTTGCAATGATTGTACTAGTTTGGTATAATTGTGGACCATAGATTAAATCCAACTGTTGAATTTAATCTTGTGGTCACTTTCTATCATCTAGTCATATCACTTTGTCCATTGGTTTTGAATTTTGAATTCAAATGGTTTTGGCTATATAATTATATGTGTATTCACTCGTTTCACTTGAACTTGGACTTGGTAAGTTGGAAAAACATAGAGAAAAATGTAGAGAGGAGCTAAGTAGAAGAGCTCATTTCTCCGATGATATATATTCTCAGTTGCCTCCAATGGTTTCCTCGATATATCCATTGCCATTCCTATGGACAATAGTATATGATCCGTTGTGGCATAAATCTGATCTCAACATCACAAGACATTGGTGGCAAGATTGAAGAAGATTTCAGTCTGTCAGTTAGTGTTTTGTACGATTTGAGAGTTTGCTTCCTGCGTTGTAGTTGTAAAATTATTATACACTACATTACAAGCTCTACAACTCCAAATCCAATTTTAAATTTTGTACAAAAACCTTAATGAGAATGTATAACACTTCATATTGATATTTCCTTATCAAAATTTCTACAAATGAAACCATCCAAAATTAATTTCAAAATGAAATTGTACCATGAAAAGTAATGTCTTCCCACATACGAAAGACACATGTGAATTCCATCACATGACAGTTGTTAAAGTGCAAAAAGATTCAAATGAATCGATGCATCCCAAACTTTAGTAAATGAATGTAAATGGACACAATGGTCGGCAGACTACTAATAAGTTAGTAGGCATGCATAGCTATTTGAAAAAAAAAATTATATCCTGCTTCTATGAAGCATCGACATGGACACGTATCGAACATATCAATATACGATTTTTAGAAACTACTGACACAATATGTCGTCGACATGTTAAGTAAATTCTGTTTTCTATATTATAAATTTAGTTTTATATATATTATTAATTTTTTTGTCGAAATATTTTAAATATGAGTACATATTTGTTCTTAATAATAACATTGTGTTAAAATATATAATATATCTGATAAAAAAATGATCATGACAAAGTGTCCAAAAAGTATTATCCGATATGTGTCCGACAAAGACACGCTACTATAGTTGAAAGGTTCTTACTACATAGCTCTGCTTTATGTGAAAGTTCACAATTTTCACTTTAAGAATGCCCTTTCATTTAATAAACAGATACTGCAACAATCCATTTAGGACAAAATTTTAACATGCGATATATAAACTAATTACTAAAATAGAATAAAATAATATAATACATGTAAACTTATTTTCTAAGGAAAATGCCCTGAGTACAGGGCAATTTTTCACAAGGGCCAAAGGGGCGGTCCCCACATGTATTTAGATAAAAAAAAAAAATAGCGCAAGCCCCACCTGTGTCTTGCCATGTCCCTGTTCTTTACTTCAAGCATTCCCCATTTTCTAAAGCAGTCTGCAATTGGCAGATAATTTATGTTAATTAATACCACGCAATGCAAAAAGGATAATCAGGTTAAATCCTAATCATTTATAGCATACAACTTAAGATGTGCATGCAATTATTAAATCTGAAACTCCAACGATGTTATATATTTGGACAACATTCTAGCATGAATCAAAGGTTATGTCGCTAATATAATAAAACACGTAGCAAGGTAGATTTAAAGCTTCGATAGAATGCACCAATGAACAGTAAAAACGTGCAGAAAATTATTGTCTTATAATTGTTGGCAAAAATTGATGTGCATAAATTATATTCAAATAACTAACCTTTTAGATGCATAAAATATGTTCCGATAACTAATCTTTTACATGCATAAAATCGAACAAAATCTCGACTTATCGAAATCGAATACGTAAAGAAGAAGCGTACAATGCATGAACATGGATTTGGTCGAGTCAATAGTTCAACTCTTTCTACTCAAGACGATAATGCCACGCAAGGGTGCTAACGATTTTCGATATTTGTCTCTTAAGATACAATAGCACCCCAAATTATGTAGACCAACGAATCTACTTATATTGTTGAATTCTCTTTATATGAAACACTCCAAATAAATGCAGAATTATTTTGAAATGAATATGCATTAATGTGCTAATACAATGATGAAAAATGATGAAAGAAAGTTCAAACACATAGGGTCTATATAGTTGTTGGAAAGTTGACACAACCTAATGGAAAGACGTGTCTAAAAAAATGTCTTATTGAAAAATACATGTCCCAAAATACATGTCTCTACAATAAAAAAGATGTGATTTCTGAAAAATATCATTTCTTAAAAAAAAAACAACTTTCCATCCAAATAATTTCTAAAATATTTCATAATATATGACATAATTTCCCAACTAGTTCACGTATTTAAGTGACTTAAATTTGCTTAATTTCTCAATTACCAATAACGATTTTCACTTAAATAATCATTTAGAAACTTATCAAAATCAATTTTCTATACGAAATTCCAACATGCACATGAGAAGAAAACGGTAGTCGGGGTTTATATTTAGCTCCTGTTTGGTTTAGATAAAAATTAGATTTTTTTGTAAATTTTTATTAGTCAAGGATTATATTTAGCCCCTCTTTGGTTTTGATTTTGAAAAATTGTGGATCTCATAAAAAATATGGTAAAAATTAATTGAATTAAATTTTAATATATTTTTAAGCTCAACAAAAAAGGGGCTTAGAGAATGAGAAGTCCAAAACATTTATCGTTATTACAAAGCCACCAAGTTAAAGTATTTATAGTCAAAGGAACTGATCTGAGGCACTTTAGATGCTTGACATCGAATATTTGTTTCCAATTTCCAATCAAAAACCAATAAATTTATAGACATATAAACACACATACTTCACAAGCAACGCGTTTATCAAATTAAAAGTGAATTCGTCTATGGAAATATTTCGGTGTGATCATATATATATTTTTTCCTTTTTTGTATTGTAATGGCTAAATAGTCAAGCTAAATTGATATCACGCTATGGCATTCTAGGCCTCTATAAATCTATGACCCTTCACAATGCCCTAGGAGAAAAGAAGGGATATGATTATGTGTCGCCATTGCAAAAGACATCACATTAATCACATCTCACATGACTCTTTTTTCTAAGCCAATGCTGGACCCCTATATGGCTGCCACAAACTCCTTCATGAATATTTTGTAAGACATAATTGGCTTCTCCCCCTCCAGTGTATCGTAGGAGTAGGGATGAGAAGCCTCTTTTGTTAAGTACCTCAACCTGGACCATGTAGTGGGCAACTCTGTGCTTGAGTTTATGGGCTTTTTCTTTATTCTCTGGCAATGCCTGAGCTTTGAGGGTGGCGATAATCAGTTGCATCCACTATGGGATCTCCTCAATCCACATCACTTCCTTCCATTTGAATATAGATGGTTTAGGGAGGTATTCCACTAGTACAGTTTTAAGCAGTTCTGAATCTTTGTTGCTAGCCAGTTTTGATAAAGCATCGGCGTGCAGGTTCTCTGCCATACCTTTATCCTTGGCTGCGAAGCTACCATTGACTTGGCTTACTACCAGCTGTAAGTCGCTGCAAATCACTAGGCTCTTGACCTGTATTTATTTTGACAATGTGAGCCTGCTAGCAGCGCCTTGTACTCAGCTGCGTTGTTGGAGGTCTTGAAATCGAACATCGCCACACAATTAAGTTTGTGGCCCATTAGGCTTTCCAACACCACACCAGCCCAGGAGACCACTTCTCCAGAAGATCCGTCAACAAACAGTTTCCAGACTGGGGAGTCTACTGGTTCTATCGCCACATTGATGTCTGTTGCCTCAGTGAATTCCACCATGAAGTTTGCCAGTGCTATCCTTTCATCGAGGTCCTTGGCTGATATAAAATGTCAAATTCGTTCAATTCCACAACCCATTTCATTAGCCTTCTGCATCATCCGATTCTTGGAGCACCTGATTGAGGGGAAGGCTCATTGACACGTGTATATTGTGGGATTGGAAGTAGAGCCTCAACTTCCTAGAAGTGGTCATAAGAGACAAATCAAGTTTTTTTAATATATGTGTAATGCGATTCAGCTGGTAGAAGATCATTATTCACGTAGTAAACAGGTAGTTGTGTGCTACCTTCTTCATTTACTGGCACTGAACTTATAGCCATACACTTACGACCGAATGTAAGAGCAGTGCTTATCCCTCCTTAGGCTTTGAGAGAAGGGGGCTTGCCCCAACTACTTCTTCAGCCCTTGGAAAGTCTTTTCGCACTCTTCATTCCATTGGAACATCTTTCCTCCTTTTAGGACCTTAAAGAACGGGATACATCTATCTGTTGCTTTGGAGATGAAACGGTTCAGCGCTGCTAGATGACCTGTCAAACTCTGCACTTCTTTGGGCTTGCAAGGATACTTCACTCCAGTAGGGCCTTGATTTTTTAGGGATTTGCTTCTATGCCTTGCTGATTGACCATGTAGCCCAAGAATTTTCCCGGGGCCATACCAAAAGCGCACTTTAACGAGTTCATCTTCATTCGGTATTTACTTAAGATTTTGAATGTGGCCTCTAGGTTATTTGGTGTGGTTCACAGTGTTGAGGCTCTTTACAAGCATGTCATCAATGTACGCTTCCATTGTTTTGCCTATGATGTCGGAAAATATCCTATTGACCAGCCGTTGATAGATAGCCCCAACATTTTTTAAGCCAATCAATATGACTTTGTAGCAGTAAAGGCCTCTATCAGTGATGGTTGAGGTTTTTACCTCGTTAGTTGTATGCAGGAGAATTTGGTTGTACCTTGAGTACGTGTCCATGAAGCTAATGCCCTGTAGTGGAGTCAACCAACTGGTCGATCCTTGGAAGCGAAAAGCTGTCCTTTGGGCATGCTTGTTTGAGGTTGGAGAAGTCTATGCAAACTCTCCACTTTCCATTTTGTTTCTTTACCAAGACTGGTTTGGAAATCCACCTTAGGTACACTGCTTCCCTTATGAACCCATTGGTTATAAGCTTTTGCACCTCTTCTTTTAGAGCTCCGCATCGCTCTGGGTTCAAGGCTCTCTTCTTTTGCCTGTGAGAGGTGAACTTAGGGTCCACATTAAGACGATGGCAGCTAACTTTGAGGTCGATGCCCACCATATCTTCGTGTCTCTATGCAAACATGTCCAAGTTGTTAAGCAGGAAGCCTTTGAACCTCATCTTTTTTTTCTATCTCAAGTTCCTTCCCTATTTGCAGTATCTTTGCTAGGTCATGCCGATCCATGGGGAAGATTCAAGTTCTTTTACTAGGGTTGTCTGTGAGTTCGATTCAGTAACCCTAGAGTCTAAATCCACATCGATAACCCATTCTTCATGGGCATTTATCATGTTAACGTCTCCCCTTTGTTTAGGAGGAGGACCTTCACAAGGTGTGTCAACCATTTCAGCATGTATTAAAACTATGTTTACATTGCGGGGCTCGAACTTTCTCAATGAGTTGAGGTAGCGTTTTGTCGAACCCATCTGGTCTCTTCGTACTGTAGCAATTCCTTTTTCAATGGAAAACTTCATGCATATGTGGTATATTGAGGCAACAACTGTAAGCTCTTTCAAAGCTGGTCCTCCTAACAGTCCATGGTAGGTGGATTGGTGATCTACAATGAGGAATTCCATGAAGTGATGGGCGGTAAGTGGGTGTGCTCCCATTTCTATTGCTAGTGTAATCCTTCCCCTAAGGACAACTAGCACTAGTGAAATTGTATAAAGAGACGGTCATGGGAGTGAGCTCCTAATCGATCATCATTTTATCATAGGTGGTTCCAAATAGGATGTTGACGAAACTCTCAATGTCTACCAACATGTGCTTAAGCCCATTTCTGGCTACGATGACTCTTACCACCAAAGTGTCGCAATGGGGATAATGAACCCCCCAATGGCATCTTCCTACAAAAAGATTATTGGCGGAGTGTTCCCAGACCCATGAGGGACGTTGTTGACCAAATAGCTCGTCATGGAAGGATCATGGCTTCTCTTGTGTAATTCCTTTGAGCATTTCTTGACTCTCCTCCCATATATGGGCCACCAATAATAGTATCAATCTCCCTGATGGGGACGTTATTTACATCGTAGGGGAGGGGGTTTTCTCCTTGGCCTCTGACCGCCTCTTGGCCTATTTCTTTCCTTCTCATGCCTCGTCGATGCGATTCTTCTCTGCGATGTTGTCTTGCCTCATCATGTCTAGGTTCTCTTTCATGCCTAGGTTGAGGCGCATTCTGTTGTATCTGATGGATGTTGCTCCTTTCAACATGGGGGCCTATTGACTCTTTATGGTATGGTCTGGAAAAGCAGTCTCCAGTGTTGTGGCCGTGGGTTCGATGGTAGGTACAATATTTCCTATTTCTAGGTTTCATGTTCCTTCCCCTACCTCCTCCCCAAGATTGATTCAACTGTCTTTGAGCCTCAGATTCGACCTCTTCATATGCCAATGAGGGCATTGCATTTAATGTGGCAATGACTAGTGTTTAACCTGAGGTGAGGACAATTGTATGTCCTGCTCGATCCATTGGTGGTTTACCAATATGATACAGGATCTCGTTGTTGTCTCTGAGATGGTGGGACCCCTAGAGAAGTTCGGTTACGGTGGTTAATCAACTCTTCATTGACATCCTCATCATTTCTACCAAGGCCTCATATGAGGTAGGGTTCTTGTCTTGTATATCCATCTAAAAGAGAGTGTTCATTTTAAGGTCTCCTCTTAGAGCCGAAAGGAGCTCTCTATTTGTAACCTGTTTACCGTAGGTCATCTTATCCGTGAATTGAGCAAGTAGGTTTTCAAAGTTTTACTTGCTTGCTACCTCATGTCGTGCAGCCTCTGAATGGGGGCTTCTCTTTCTTTGCCAGACATATATTGGTTCAAAAAGGCTTTCTTGAGATCTGGCCAACTTCTGATGTTGCCAGCTGGGATATGGCTGCACCAAATTTTTGCAGCCATGTGAGATGGAAAGCTCTGCATTTTAACGCTAGCGAGGCTCTTCGTAAAGACATATGGGTCTTATAATTGTTAATGTATTTCTTCAGTTCACAATTTCCTTTATATTCAGGTATTTTCGGTGGCACGAAGTGGTCTGGGATAGGGGAGCTTCTCAACTCTTGGGAGAATGACAAACTTTTATCATCATCATCTAATTCAAAGGATCTACATGGATCATCAGAATAATCTCCCTCTGCTTGGTAATGGGGGGTCATGAAATTTTTGCTTGATTTCTTAAGTTCCCATCGTCTTTTCTCTCTCACCTATTTCTAAGTGGATGAGGAACCCCCTGAGGTTCATATTCTTGATACTGTTCTGGCCCTCTTTGAATTGGGGGACTGATGAGACCTACTTCGACGCCTTGATGGTCCAATTAGATAAAAAACACTAGTGGATCTTTAGGGTTTGTGTTCTTAAGCATACACTGGGAGAAATTTCCCTCATGCGACATGTTATCACCGGGTCGGTTAGTGGCATAGTTGGTGGAGGTGTCCATTTTCACTTCACTCTCAGTTGGACTGATCTCTCTTCTAGGCATTTGGTGGTAGGCCGTCATGTCGTTTTCCTCACCTTCTTGGGGGAACATTCCCTGCTAAAGCATTTGGTACCATGCTTGTTGGTGCAACTGCATGAGTAGCTATTGCATGGTAGCATTCTGTTGAGCCATGTTCATCATGTTTGCAGCTATCTCCCCCATTTCCCTGGCTAGGCGTGCTGTGGTACCGTCTCGCTTGTGTTGGTAAGGGGGGCGATGCATATTCATGTTCGTTCGGAGGACTTATTCTTCAGAAGCCTCTTGTTGTCTATTTCTGCCTTGGGAGTCGTAGTGGCTAGAGTTTATGATATGTATTTGAATTGGAGCTAAAAATAAGTGTTGTAGGTGCTTTCTTTTTGCAACAGTTCTTTTTTCAAGAACCAACTATTTCTTTAAAGTTTTGCTTTCAATGACTTTTACCACAAGGATAATCATGGTTATGGTGTCGAATTTTTCACAGACGGTGCCCATATGTTGACCCCAAAAAATGTACCAATGAGGTGGCCAACAGATTCCAAGACCTCTTACGTTCACGTAAGCTGAGTTCCTACACACTTGGACAAACATTATTCACACGTGACCTTCTTCGGAGGGGGTGGAGTTGGCTACGTGCACTCTGACGGTCAAGTTAGTTGAAGAAATAATTTCATGAGTGTGGGAAAGCTTAAAACGTGATCCTCCAATATAAAAAGGGGTTGACTTTGGGGTGAAATGAGTAGATTGTGTGATAGCGAAATATAGCTTTGAGAGTCTAAACTTGCATTATTCTTGAATGGCACTAAGTGTGATCTTTTACACTTGGACAAGATAAATGAAGATCGTTGGATGACAATGCACGTGGCCTCATCCAAATGACTGACCTCTCTAGTCATAGACATCAATCAATCACATCATTAAATGCTAATACCATTTTTGTATCCATAAAGCCTAGCTTGCAGCTTCAGACTTGACCAAATAGGTTTGCAGGCGGTGGTAGTGAATTGTCTTGTCAATCATGTATCGTAAGATTTGCCCAAGATCTTTTCATTGCCTCGTTGCACCGGTTCCTGCAATGGGGTTTGCGTGTAATGGGGTCGGCCCAGTTTCGCTTTATGGGGACCGTCCCATGTTAGCGTATGAGGCGTGGGTCCCCGAAATGTTTACCTCATAGGTTAATTGAGACTACATGTGTGTCCTAGTTTTGGAAGACGTCACACATTTCATACACAAACATGTTACATCTCAACTAAACACGTTCGAGCTTCTCCAATTTTATTGTTATTTTATGCATTGAATCGAATATACAAAGTATCTATCAAAATGACTTGCATCTCGGATTCATGGTGTAAGTTATCGGGTTTCGTATTCTATAAAATTGCCACGCTCTCCTCATTTACTTCAATTAAATAGAGTTTGAATAGTATTGTTCAAAAAATCCTCATTTAGGTAATTTGATGATAGTTGAGAATTTGTGGGGATAGCATGGTTCTTTGCAAATTAAATCTTAAGTTCAGATCTACCCCAAGGATTTGTAGGAATATGTTTCTTACTATAAAATTAGATTTTGAATAGAATACTCAATGAAAAGTCACAAAAGAAGTTCTTATGAAGAACACAATGATAAGAAGTCCTTGTACAAGTTATTTTAGGGGAGGATATTTTATAAAGAAGGTCGGTAGTTCCTAAATTTAAAGTGATTAACATGTGATTGTGTTAATACTGGTTGATAAATGTACTAATTTTGTTCATATATCCCCCATGTGATTGAGGTGTCGAGAATGTAAATCCATTCTAGCATACAATTACCGGTAACTCGAGCACTAGAGGGAAAGAAATTGCCTTTATAATACATCTGTTAGGTTGTGTGTCCAAATAGTATATTTTGCTGTGATAAAATAATAATTTATAATAAATAAATTGCGATCTTATTTATTTGTTGTATATATTTATTATTGAGCATGTGAATTAAAGTGTCTATGATTAGTTGTGATAATATAAGTTGGGGTACTTACGTTGAGAAGTACAATGTGACACAACTTATATTTTGATCATAATAATTTATTCAAAACCAATGTATAAGGGTTGGCACCTTGTACTGAAATGTTGTAGTGTTGACCGAATCACTATTTGTTCTTACGACAGAATTAAAGGTGGCACTAGTACACTTGGAGTGTATTGAGTGTACCACGTGTCGAGTTTAATTTTATAGCATGACCACGCGGAGAATTAAATTCCACTTTATCGTCATGTATTTTATCTAAATTCCTTGAGAAGGTTAAATATATCTTTTCGTGATTTTAATGGTTCTTGAATGAGTCAATTTGATTGATCAAATATATCGACGAGTCGTGAACTTGAGAATGAGTGAAGTAGAGAACATGAATTTGTGTCGAGAACCGTTTCCCTAAACTAGGTGTAGAATGACTACTTAAGTATTTTATGTTGAACGGTTAAAATTCGAGCTCAGTGTTTAGTGAGGCTTAACTTCAACATATGTGATTAGTTCACATGACAGTTGAAGAAAATAATACTAAAGTTAGTTAGAATAATTAGAAGGGCAAAACGGTCATTTACGTTCATACCTAATTCTCGAATTTCGAATGGGGATAAAATACATATACGGTAGGTCAGAGGAAAGTATTACAGATTTATTGACTTTTGCGATCTTATATATTTCGAGAGTTCAATCTTTTGCGTTTAGTAAAAAAAGTAAAAACTAATTATTAGATTGAGTGGTCTAGGGTCGACTAGACATAATCTAATTATTGGAGTTTGAATAATATTTGTCTGATTTGGTCATTGTGGTAGATCTATAAAGTATTTGGACTTAATTATAATAATAATAAAAGTCTTGGGCTTAATTATAATTACAATAAAGTTTTGTACTTAATTGTAATTATTATGAAAGTTGTAAACTTACTTGTAATTATAATTGAAGTTATAGGACTGCATATGTAATTAAATATAAACTAATTGGATTTGGACTTTAATTAAAACTCATATTTGAATTTTAATTATGGCTCCTATTTGAAATTGAAATTATTATTATACATGAATTGGAACATCTTTATGTTTATAAATAGAAACTAGATGAACATGTCCACCCACCGGTATATTTTTGACTTTGGAGAATACTATAGAAGATTTGGAGGTTTAAAACATCAACTTCTTGGAATTCAAAGGTTGAAAACTCATGATCCAAAATGTTGGAAGTTCGTGATTAGGTATTAATAATCAAATTAAGGTAAGAATTCAAATCTTTTATTGTTGATATAACATACATGTGAACATCTAGATGATTTTGTTTATTGAATTAAAGAAATTTTTTAGTTTTTGGATAATTCTGCTTCTACATTCCAACAACATTGTGAATTTGATCTGGCTCGAATTATTTCCTAATTACCTCTTGAGTTAACAATAAGTTAATTAATTTTGATTAATCAATATTTGGCTATTTGTATAATTTTATATATTGCACTTTAATTCCTAGTATGGCTGTTTGTATAATTTCATGTATTGCAGTTCAATTCCTAGTATTCCATGAACTACAATTCCGTATGTTCATTTCATTGAAGTTAATTTCCTCAATGCCATTCCCTTAAGTTACTGCTGATTTCATTACTGGATAGGCGCGATCAATGTTGCTACTAGTTTTAATATTTGTAATGAAATTGAGCATATATTTTGTTAACGAACAATGAAGAACTAGAAGAGAAAGGGGTGCAAAAAAGAGAAGAATTGTGGGCGAAGACAAATAAATCTTTATTCATATACTGAAGTTATGAATTACAATGATTAAACCATTTATTTATAAAGCAAATAATCCAAAAGAAGTTAAAAATAAACAAACTTCTGTTGAATTAAAACTTTATCAAACCAAACAACCTAACCTAATTAAAATACTCATAAATCAAATTAAATTTTGTATTAAATTCTATCCAACTTCTATTTTTATCTTAATTTGATTTCCATCATTTTTCCGCGACTGAGAGAACTCGACTCCGACGAGGTAGATTAGAATTTTATATTCCAAGGAGGTATCTTTTGTCTTGATTAAGTGTCGATATTCCCTTGATAACATGTGGCTGAATTCATCTCAAGGAGAGCAATCTTTCTTGTGAACCACTACAAATCATCCCCAATAATATGATTTGACTAAGGCGAACAGTCTATCCTTTTTAATCAAGTATCGACATAGAACTTCAAAAAGTTCAAAATTGGGCAATTCCTCTTGTGCATAATGAGGAGGACAAGGAACTAACACTATAGACTGATTTGCAAAAAAAAATAAAAAAAATAATAAAAATGATGATGCAATAATGAAGGCTCGAATAGGCCCCAATAAGGAAACAATTCTTCAACATTGAAAATATAACTTTCATTGAACTGTGACGGCCATACAAATAAATTATTTTTACGTGACTAATCAAAAGCTCTTTTCTTAATGTGTTTAGAAAATCGAGTGATAGAGACAAAAGACAAAGAAAGTGTCGTTACAGTCTCCTAGCCTACATTACGCATCAAAAGTAAGTTCAAAAATCTCATGATTGAAATAAATTTATCTTTTTATTTTCGCATGAAATTTAGAAATATTAACAATAAAATGATGAACAACACTACATGGCTATAATTAGTAGGCAATAGCCTAAAGTCGCTAGGAAAAGTATGCAATCGAACAATGACCTTGAAAAATAACGTGGAACCAAGTCAACATAAAAGTTATGCAAAAGAGTAGACGTTATCAATTTTGGCACTAGGTTGATGATACTTGGAAGGGTTTTACTTTGATGATAATGCTATATAAGTAATACCTCAACTATGTCAATATTAAGTGTATCATAATAAACTTTTTAGAACTTTTATATTCTGTGCAAAGAGAGGAAACAGTTGTACTACTTATAGTGATCAATTTTTGTTCTCGTAATTGCATCAGCCGCTCAAACGAATTAATTGTCATCATTAACAGTTGTACTACTTATAGTAATCTCACAAAACATCGCTACGTCTGGCATGTAGTGTGCAAAACGTTCATACGTTTCAATTTTTAACATTTTCATCCATATTTCAATGTTTCATTGCGGAAAACGTCATTTTCACCTACTTTTAACGTAAAATGACAAATATACTCTCGTATATAAATAAAACAATAAAGAGAAGAGAAGAAAAATAAAGAATAAATTGCAATCTTACTCCTAAATTTTTTAAAAATGCAAATGAGTTCAAAATCACTCAACAATCAGATTATAAGTAAAAAGAATTAATTATTTTATATAAAATGCAAAACCCATCCATCTATACATATAAACCCACAGCCACAATTCCCAGAGCAAGATGAAAGAGTTTTGCAGATAGATAAAGAGTTGTATGTATGGGTGTATATTCAATTACCAATGGTATAGAAGTTATCGGCGAAAGAGTAGAGGTGGTGAGAGCCGGCGGCGGAAGAGGTTTTAAATGGTGCAAGTTCCATAGAAGCCTGCGAGCAAGAGTTGAGCATTTCCAATGAAGACAGCGAAAATGAAAGCCAATTGTTTTCTGGTGCCATTTTTATTTTATTTTTGTGTCTTTCTTCCTCAAACACTGGATTTAAATGTCATATTTATTCAAAAATCAATAATTTTTTTTCTCCATATAACTAGAACTGAAAAATCAAACCCTAATTATTTTTTACCTCACTATCAAGAATCCATTAAATGGATGAATTTGATTCCATATCAGTTTAGGCTTCCAAAAAAGGGGCTAAACGTAAATTGAAGTTTTATGATGGAAAAAGTAGAAGAGAAGCACAAGCACAGTAAAAGCTGGAGGAAAATTACTCAAGAACAGGATGAAAGAGTTTTTTGGCAACGACGACGGTCGGTGGAGGAGGCGGAGGAGGACGAGGGAGAGAGAGAGAGAGATGTTTTGTAATTTTTAATATTGTCGTAGATTTTGAAATCATTTTCATTTTTAAAAAGTTTAAGAGTAAGATTGCAATTATTCTTTATCTTTCTTTTATTTTTGTTGTTGTTTTTATTTATATATGATGTCATATTGGTCATTTTACGTTAAAAATAGGTGGAAATGATGTTTTCTACAATGAAACGTCAAAATATGGGTGAAAATGCAAAAAAATTGAAACGTATGCATGTTTTGCACACTGCATACCATTTGGTAGGGACATTTTGTGCGATTAAGTCCTAAAAATAACTATATACTTCCCATTTATAAGAAAATCATATAATCTCATCCAAATTTGCAATTGATTAGGCTTTGTCGTTATATGTAATTTTTCTTTGAAATCTTGTTTTATTTTTTTGATAAGTTGTGTTTAATAATTGTTATTCTTAACATTTCATGACGTTTTCGACATTTTAAAATTTGTTATCAACATTTGAACCATGTTTATTTTGACTCTCAACACTTCATTTGTCTATAACGAGATTTCGTTTTGAATATGAGAGTTCTTTACATTTCATAATATTTTTGACATTTTCGGTGTAGTTCTCGACATTTCATAAATATCCCATTCATAAGAAAATCATATTATCTCATTTTGAAAAATTTAATCCCATCCAAATTTGCGATTGATTAGGCTTTGTCGGTATATGTAATTTTTCTTTGAAATCTTGTTTTTGTTGATAAGTTGTGTTTAATAATTGTTATTCTTAACATTTCATGACGTTTTCGACATTTTAAAATTTGTTATCAACATTTGAACCATGTTTATTTTGACTCTCAACACTTCATTTGTCTATAACGAGATTTCGTTTTGAATATGAGAGTTCNACTAAAAAATAATTATGTGCTTTCAATTCATAAGAAAATCATATAATTTCATTTCGAAAAAATTAATCTCATCCAAATTTGCAGTTGATTAGACTTTCTACAATTTTCGACAGAAGGTAATTTTTTTTTTGAAATCTTGTATTTGTTGATAAGTTGTGTTTAATAATTGTTATTCTTAACATTTCATGACGTTTTCGACATTTTAAAATTTGTTATCAACATTTGGACCATGTTTATCTTGACTCTCAACACTTCATTTGTCTAGAACGAGATTTCGTTTTGAATATGAGAGTTCTTTACATTTCATAATATTCTTGACATTTTAGGTGTAGTTCTCGACATTTCATAAATATTTTATTTACACACTTATTGGGAGAAGTTAGTATTTAATGCATGATTAACATGTTACTTTTTAAAATAAGTAGTTATGTTACGTGTCAAGTTACTATTGATCAATACAATTTTTAATTATATAAATAATTTTGTTCTCAATGTGGAATTTAATTGCTAATGAGGGTATTTTGGTCTAAATTATAGTAAAATTGACATTGAAATTTTTTTGGACATTTTTGCAAATGAGCCCCTGTTTGGTACACATTAAAATTTTCATTATCATTCTTCTACTCATGTTCAACCACATATTTTTTAATAAAATAATATTTTTCATCACTTCAATAATTTTTCCTTCTTTTTCAACCACACATTCTCCATCAATCTACTATTCCAGAATACATTTTTCCAAAATAATGTGGCTCAAACACATCCAAATATGTAAAAAATACAATGAAAACATCGACTACATAGCGGGAACCAAGTGTTGCGTTTTCCTTTTTTAAAACTAATTAAGAACTGAAAAAAATTGGTACTAAGACGATTTTTTTTTTCTTTGTTTTTGTTCTGTTATAAGGTTTTTGTGTATGAACTTGGATTGGATGGATGGTGGAAGGTGATGGTGTGCATATAGATTGGATTATAAATGTTGGTGGATTTGAAGATGTGTAGGCGAAAAGAAAAAGAATTGCTCTAAAATCAAATTGGCATAGAATCGCATAATTTGTTAACGAACTATTAAGAACCAAAAAAAGAAAGGGGTGCAAAGAAGAGAAGAAATGAGAATGAAGAGAAATCAATCTTATTCATATAAATTAGGTTATAAATTGCAATAATTAAACCATTTATTTATAGAGTAAATAATTTAAAAACGTTAAAAATAAATGAACCAATCTAATCTAATTAAAACACTTATAATTCGAATTAGACTCTGTATTAAAATAAGATAAAGATAGAATTTGTCTGGTTTCTTGTCCACTTATTTTATCCCACATTGTCAAGTTTGTTGAATGTTCTGTAGGTCCAAAGTGATTTAGTCTAACCATGCTCGGCTCTCTCGAGTTTTTTCTAATTTTGGTTTTTTTTTTTTTTTTTAAGAAAATGAAGTAAAAATGAAGAAAAATCTAGTGATGTGTCAAATGTGAGCTGTGTCGGAGTCTAAACAATTCGAACCCTTTTTACATCTCTAAAGATATGATTTTTATGGGATTTTGTGCACCCAAAAAGTCATTAAGCATCTCCAGACTCCAATGGAAACACCAAAACACCCAAAATTTGGTGTAAAGTTGCTCTAATGTGACACCAAATTTTGGTACAAAAGTGAATAGGTGCAATACTATTCACTTTTGCATCATTTTTTCATAATGGTGCAAAGTCCAATTTGTCCCCTTTTTATCATTTGCCAAAACAAATGTTGATATTTGTCTTATTTGTGTTATATAATAATAATAATAATAATAATAATAATAATAATAATAATAATTATTATTATTATTATTATTTACATTTAAAATAAATTTAAAATGCTAAAAATAATAATTATCGAATTAATTAAAATAAGAATAAAAAACTTACGAGAATTCAATTGCAATGATATT
>CAIGRH010015025.1:0-10136 GCA_903798295.1 Fraxinus nigra | reverse complement strand
AAAAAAATACAAAGGGTAATAATTATTTGGCCACGTGTCCACAAAGATATTTGTGTTCGTCAATAGGATTGTGCCGTTTATTGTCGTGTTGGTGGAAGTTTCTTGAATTTTGGAACCGCGTACCGTCCATGATTGAAGATTAATGTGATTAATTAATCTCCCTTACCGCGTATGGTCCGTGATTGCGATGCGAAGAAACAAATGAAGGACCATTAAGTCCATGCTTGGTTAATTAAAATTTTAGATAAAAATTAGGAACAATTGCAGCCGCGGTATCAAAGCTTTCACTTTTTTACAGACTTTGTCCAAACTTTTAATTTGTATCACCCATGGTACCAAACTTTTAAAAAATTCACAGCCACGGTACTCATTGACGGTTTCCGTCCGTTTGATCACGAAAATCGTTAGTTGACCCTAGATTTTTAAAAAAAATTAATTTCCACCAAATAGAATGATACAATTTCGAAATTACACTATTTCCCTATCTAAAATTAATTTCCACCAAATAGAATGATACAATTTCGGAATTACACTATTTCCCTATCCATTATTATGGGGTCAACTAAGGATTTTCGTGGTCAAACGGAAGGAAATCGTCAATGAGTACTGTGGCTGTGAATTTTTTAAAAGTTTGGTACCGTGATTGGTATAAATCAAAGATTTGAGAAAAGTCTGCAAAAAAAGTGAAAGATTTGGTACTGCGACTGCAATTTTCCCTAAAAATTAAGTCAACTTCTTAACCATATATTTTTTCGGGAATTCACAACTTTTAAATCATACAATTCATCAATTTTATCAAAATATATAGCTTCTGTTTGGTAAGGACTAAAATTCGAATTTTAGTTTAAGTCAACTCAACAATTAGTTTTAACCACATGTTTCATGAAACTCAAAAATTTTCAATCATGTATTTCTTCAAAAAAAATTTTTTTATCAAAATTCACTAAAAATCTAATTTTAATCTCCACTAAACACAAGTATACTAAAAATCTGATAAACCAAACAAAGATTAAGAATCATTACCCAAAATTGAATTTGATTACATAACTTGTATTCTTGTGCTTCATATACACCCAAGAGTTTGTTTACATCCCTGCCCGCATGTCAACCCAACAAACCAATGAGAAAGAGTCCATTCAGTAAGGTTTTCGAAAAATTAAAAGTTTGATTAGCTTTATTTTTCATGTAAAATAACATTTTTTTTTTCATCCAAACTCCAACTTTTGAAATATTTGATTGACAATTTTTTACATGAAAAATATCTTTCAACTTTTGGACACGTGATCATATTTTTCTCAAAAATAATAAAAATATTTTCTTTAGAAGTTTATGATTTTTATTTTCCAGGTAATTCATTCTCTCCCTCATCTACCCATCAATAAAAAATGGACAAGTATAATATTTTCTAATTTGAAAAATAAATCAATCAAACATATTAATTAATAATTTCCATACAAATAAGTTATATACACAATTGAATTGTTTAGAATTTACTTTCTTTCCATGAAAATTTCATGCTCGAAGTCAAACGCACCCCCGGATAACTTTACTACAAGAAATAGAAACATAAAAAGAAAACATGCCCTAAATCAACTCGATATGAGCAATGGAAAGACAAATCAAAATGTATTACTAATTCATTGAAGCTTATATGACAATATCCTGAAAAATGTTTTATCTACAGCAACAAAAATTAGATTCAAATCTAGAGGTTAGACCCTATGATGAATGGTACTATCTAGTGGTGAAATGTGAAATTGGGAGGATCAATTCCCATTGCCTTGTAATAAGATTTTTCTGCATCAGCCATCCTAGTCTGGAACATTTTCCACTCTCGTCTACACCTCTCGCGCACCTGGAACCAACAAGCAAGACTCTAGTTAATATAAATACATAATAGATACAGCACTGGACCATATAAAGAAGGAAAAAATGGTTAAGTCCTTTACTATTTTAGCTTCAAGTTCTATCCAATACTGTATACTGATTGTTTCCTAAAAGTTTGGTAGCGGAAGATGATGGTGAAAGCAAATTCTTATGTGTGGAAGTCAGCACATAAATTAGCAGTTAAGGAAATGGAATACAAGTTGTATGTCAAAACTACGTACCCCTTGCCACGGAGCCTTTCCATTCTCCACTTTCCCCTATCAAAACATCGAAGGAAGATGGTATTATATCTTGATACGTGTAAAATGCATATACAAGAACAATAACGTCAATCAAAGTCCTGGTCTTGACAAGTTTTACCTGGTTCCCAAGTGAAGGGACACTTTGATGAACAATCCATTGAGCATCTACAACTCCAATTTTCTCATGAGCGGGCTACAACAAAGATGGCCACACAGTTATCAGCCAATATAGCAGAACACACGGACTAAAAATTATCTATATATCCCAGAGTCGAGAAGTGGATTTTGCAGGGGACAAGCATGTCTCACCTCAACACATTTTTGGAGGGCAAAGTCGAGACCCCAACCGTGAACCAAGTCATTCTACAATTCCGAGATCAAGATAATTAAACCATATATTTGAAGAATTTCAAGATCCAAGAGTGAATGAAAAGGAAATCACAATTAACCTGTATCATATGCCATACACAACGCCATGCCTCTCGAGAAAAGACAGGAGCCATGATTTCTATAAATCTGTGTAGATAAAATGAAATAAATTGTGTCCCAGAATTATGCAGATGCAATCAGAACAATTGGAAAGTCGAACAGTTGTTTGGTAAAAGGAAGGAAAAAATACAGAGAACAGTACGAACGCTGAACAGGGAGGCAAACGAGGGTCAGAGCACCAGCCAGGTTTCTCCTCTGTTTGCCTATATTCAGAAGAAAGAATAAGAATCCATTGCAAAAATCATTTCACTCAAAATAAGCATAAACAGGAATAAAATTTTAGTTTTCTTTTGTTTAATTTTTTATTTCTTACTTGTGAACTTCATGATCACCTCTTCTCTTTGTCATCTGCCAAGTCAACCCTCGATTGGGCTCCAAACCAGGCTGCGAAATTTCTAACCCATGTTTCCTCACAAGTTTGATGAATCTGGAATGCGTAAGGGCGAAGAAAGACATGCAACATGGGTTAGCTAATTAAGTTTTTCGTCAAAAAGGAAATTGGTAGCTTAGATGCTTACTCTTCGGCATCAAAATGCTCAACTCCAAGGTCTTCATCCCAAATAAATATGAAGTCATATGGAGCAACAATGTCAGGATGTAGAAACCTTTTAGCATACCACCTTTTTTAAAATATGAAATTTCGAATGTAAGAATTGATTATAGGGTAATCAAAATCATTGCAATAATCATAAAATTTTGTGTACAATTCCTTACCATTTTGTTTGTTTTTTAGCACTCACGTGAATAGCCTGTTTTGACCACTCAAACTCATCCCATTCGGATGCTCGGCCATCATAATGAAACAAAACAATAGTAAAGTTCTCTGAAAACTGTAGAAAGAACATGCTTAGAGAAAGAGATAGTGTTGGGTGGGACGGGGTGGGGTGTACAGGAAGATTTGCTGACCTTTTTCACTGCTGCATCTATGTTGTTCCTTTGATCATAACCAACGGTAAAGGTTACCAGATATTTTGGTTTGCTGGTCAAATCCTGAGTAATGTTGAATTGATCAGACAACAAAATTAAAGAAAAGATTACAATACCACATTTGTATATATTTAGCTTTACGTTAGGATAATGGATTTTGCTAGAAGTTATTTCCTTCTTTAACTCGCAAAATCCACTCAGTTCAATCTTAACAACTTGTTTATTACGAACCAAACGGTGTTTTGCATTCAAAAGTGTAGATACTTTACGGTGTAAGAAAAAACCAAGTATTATGCATATTAAACTATGTTTTGAACAGGATTCTTACCTCACTAGGTTCACCCCACAATCTGCGGAGATAAAAGTCTGATTCAGATGCAACAATCCCTGGAGGTAATCTCTCTGCTCCTTTAGGGTTTGATGGGACCCAAATCTGAATCAAAATAGAAAATAAGGTAATAATAGACAAAAATAGGCTTAGTATCCAAAAGAAATTAGGTTGCGAAATTTTATCATCTATGTCTAGTTAACACATGATTCCACATGCACAGACCTAAAGAAAGACAGGTAGAGAGACAGAGAAATAAAATATATCTATGACTAGAAATTCAAGATGTGTTTCTCCATTTGAATTTTATGGCTATGTCAAAGTAAAAGATGGTGTGGTTAATGACATATTGTTTCATAGCAGCAGTGTACAGAAATTATTCTATATAATGTTTGAACACTGCCCAGACTTCCAATTATGCCTTATTAACAAGAAAAATTACCTTCGATGAATCATTAACATTTTGATTTTCAGTTGAGTTGCTTCTATTGTTATTGGAAGAAGAACTAGCATCTATACTTTGGATTGCGCCACCTGTACTTTTGTTCCCAGCGATCGAAAAATCATGAATAAGAGCGGAAGTGATATTTAGCTGCAAATTGGATAGATAGAATAAATTATAACAAAGACTAGAAGTCAGCAGGGATGAATAAAAATCAAAATATTTAACCATACGTTCAGTAATGGAAGTGCTGGAAATGACTTTCCTATAAAGAAGCCAAAGATGATGCCCACAAACACTGTAACAATAATCCTCATGGTTTCATTCGGTTTATTAACCATTGCACTGCAAAACAGATGTCAAAAGTCATACAAACTGTTGCCAAGTACATATATAATGCTTTAAGCAAGAACCGAAACTTACAAACCTGCGTCCTAAAAATCCCTTTCTATGTACAGTTTCTGCTTCCATATTTTGATCGCATATGATGCTAATAACTGCTTTGTGTTGCCCAATTAAATTTCAAGCAGTCACGCTGCAGTAAAAAGTAGACATGTTTCTAACACGAAATTAGAAGTAATTTATCTATGAGAATAACAACTAATTCCCGAAAACCCCAAACCAAAGAAAAGTTGTAGAAAATACAAAGAGGAAGAGTTAAGTGGCGCATTTATGCAAGGGAAAGTGTGTTAATGAGCCCCAAATCTCTTTCTTTCACGTATTAAATCCATATCCATGAGAAACAAATGTTCTCTGTACTGACAGCTCAACATCTTAAAATCTTATGAGATTCATTTACTCCTCCAGAATAGATTCATAATCTCAATAATGCCAAAAACAAAGAAATAGGGATTGAGCTTCCTGACATGGACAATTGAGTCTCATATTAATACCCTGAGTAAAAGATCAAAATTTTGAAGCTCACATCCCTCTCGCAATCAATTCAATTATAACACCAGAATAAATCCAGAAACTCGATATCAACACTCAAATTTAGCTAAACCCTTCCCATGTACACTAAACTGCCCCAATGGATTCTCATGCCGAAAACCCGAGTAAGATCAAAACCCAACCTATAATCCTCAGAATTGATCACTACAAAGCATCGTAGCACTGTAGCACAATCAATTCCACGAGCAGAATTCCGGCAAGCAACCAATCATGTACACATTTAAAAACTGCAGCAGTTCACTACCATAAAAGGATCAGAATTTAAGCACAACTCAATTGCCCGTCTGGTACGCATATGAAAGCAAGCCATTCATCCTTTCTTCCACCCAAATTCCCTCTTTCAAACCAGTATATAACATAGGCATACAAAGCAATCTCCAGCATTTCATGTCAAAGACAAACAAACAAAACACTCTGTTTCCTTAATTTCCAACAAGTAACAGAAATTCGATTACTTCAACTCATTAAATTAATTCAGAAACTAAAAATAAAAAAAAAATGGTTTTTGATTAAATTATTACATGTTGGCTCATTTTTCATATAAATAATCAAATTCTGATGAACCATAAAAAATAAACACAAGACATGCATAAACACTTATACATTTTAATGTGCTAGAGAGCATACCTGGATTAAAATTGAAAAACCCAGAAAAAATTCCAGACAAGTTATTAAAGCGTAAATCGCCAAGAAATCACGAGAGAGAAAAAAAAAAAAAACGATTTTCCCGGCGAACTTTTACTCAGGAAATAAACGTTGTTGAACAGTTTTAATTCTTCATTAAATGCGAGAATTCTCTACAAGCATAAGAATTGTGAAAGAATATTTGAAAGTGGAACGCAATAAGAGTTTTTCAGGGAGTGAAAGTCGTGAAGTAGGAGCAAAAAGATGGTCTCTTCGTGACCAAAAGGTGAGATAAAAAAAGTAACAGAGGAATCAGATTTCTTTTCATTTTCTATTTCCCTTTTCTTTTCAAACTGTTTCCTAAAATCTAATTTGTATTTTTGGTATAAGATATTACTCCCTAAACATCGACTTTAATGTAATCGAACTTTGTCCAAATTTTGTCCCAAATTCTTCATATAATTTTAATTAATTACTATAAAAACACCGATCAAATTTAGTATGCAATATTAAAGATATCAATCGTACGATAAGAATATTTTAATTTTTTCCATTACTCGGTATTACAAATAAAAAATTTATTGCTTATTAATTAATTATTAAAATATGGAAAAAAAATGTTGATTATTTGGGTTTAATTTGGAATGTCATTAATGTTAATTGATAAGAGTTTAATAGGGGAATAAATTGTGGCATTAAACATTATTAAATCATAGTTTTACTTTATTCGATTCCCCCAACAAAATGTCTTTATTGCTCATTAAGTAATTGTTAAAAATAAGTAAAAATTGTTGAATACTTTGTGTTTAAAAATAAATGGACATTTTTATTGCTTATTAAATAATTTTTAAAATAAGTAAAAATAAATAAAAATATGTTGAATGCTTTACGTTTAATTTGGAATGTCATTAATGTTAATTAATATAGGATTAAAGTAGGAATAAGATCGTGGTCTCTTAATTTTTGCATTCAAATACAGACACACTTTTTGAAGGTTAAAAAATGCTGTTGTTTGTGTTGGGGCCTGGTTATAAATTTGCCATAACTACATTTAGAGGGGTTAAAATTATCGGATCATCCAATGGAGGGGCTCTTGGACCCTGGCCAGTTTGGGACACATCCCGCGATTTACCTGTTTGCATCTTGAGGGGTCAAGGCGTAGACTCCAGGATTAGTCGCCGAAGGTGGACACTTGTGTATCAAAAAAAAATTATCGGATCATCCAAACTTGAACAACTCGACGACCCTTTTATAATTTTTTATAACAATAAGGTCACTTTATCAATTTGATGCTAATTCTTTTGAGATTAGTCTCCGCTTGTTTCCCATATAAATTTACTAAAATTGAAAAATATAATTGTTATACATCATATCAAGCTTTCAAATTTGAATTTCTATCTCTTGTGTGGGACCCAATAATCACCATATTTTTCTTTCTCATTCTACAATAATGCGCATCAAACGGATGTTATAAACAATAAAATTATAAATAAATCTAGAATGGATGAAAAACTTTGCTCCTCTCCGATGAGTTAGACTTTCACAAAGAGAACATGATAATTTTTGTTTTTACCTAGTCTTAAGTGAGTATTTGGGTCCACGAATACTCATTAGTTTTTGAGATAAGTCGCATGTTGGCCAAAATATCTAGTTCCCGTTTGGTGGAGATTAAAATTAGATTTTTAATAAATTTTGATAAGAGTTAATAAAATGTGAGGTTGAAAAGTTGTGGATCTCGTAAAATACACGATTAAAATTAATTATTAATTCTAATTTAAATTAAAATCTAAGTTTTAATTTCTACTATACTTTTGGGCATAGACTTGTCAATATATTTTTGACTATTTTTATACAATATGAAAACCGATTTACGGATTTAGTATGATAATAAATAGATAAGTGTCAATTCTTGGAGATGCAAGTTACAAGTTGAAAAGTTTGTCTCATAATTGACAATTGATGTAAGCTTTTGTTTGATCTCATTATTTTTAAATATATTTTTCGTTTTTTCATTTTTAATCGTACATTTTTTTATAAAATAATATTAAATATAAATTGAAAATCTTTGTTTATTTTTTAACCATACATTTTTCATCAAAATATTATTTCAAAATGCATTTTATCGTGAAAATGAGACTCAAAAGAAATTCTAAATATAATCAAGATTATCAAAGAAATCTTTGTCGGTGGACTTATTCAAATCTAATTGAAAGAATCTCAAACTATTTTCTTGATTGTTTGTCAATAAAGAAATGGGATTTGACCTCACTACCAACAAAATCAAGAATTGGTTTGAGTTTGGGGTCAGTCACCTAATTTCAAACGATTTAAGCCTCAAGTACAAGGAATAATCAATAGATTTCATACATGGTGCTATTTGCTTGGTTTTTTTTTTTTTCCTTCTTCCAATGAAAATTTAGCGAGTGTTGTTTCTGTAATTTTTTCGTGATTATTTCATGTACTCGTAGCAAACTTCATTTCAAACTATCCAAAAATACAATGCTCTTTTGCGACGTACCACATGGCAAAGTATTAAAAACCCATGTTGGACCCACCCCTTGAATCATAAGCATTATTAATAATAAGAAAAGTTATTATTTCAAACAATTTATGTCATGGGAATTACAAAATATTTAGGGTTTGATAAAATTATTAAGGGAAAAAAATCATACAATAGCAACAATAATTGATTATTTTGGATAAATTTAAAGTCGATTACACGAATATGTTGTTTTCTATTGATTCAATTAATCGCCATGAAAACGAGAAACAATAAGAACCTAATAAATTTTTGTAGGAGTAGGATTACAACGTGTTCAAAATTAAATTGAAAAGAAATTCAATAATCCAATTAAACTTATCAAATCAATTTTTTGTTGTACACAAAATCGTGTAATATATTTAGTAGTCCACCGTCCTCATTCTATGTCGGGATTTGGGATTTTTTAAGGAAGAAATTGATTTTCTATTATTAATGGTTTTTAATGCTTGTTCTTGTTCCGTTGAAATTCCATACTTATTCATTTGCATAGTACCCTTCCAAAAGGGCTCTGCTCTGGAAATTGAATGTTGTAACCTAATTGACATATCAGATAGTGAGATCCAGTTAATACTTGACCATACAAGGAAAAGTGTAGTAAAATAAAATTATTTTTGTATACCGTTCAATTAATGTCTAATATTATGTCCTAAAACACGCATTTAATGCATAAAAATGTGTGGTGGCAAAGAGAGTTAATGTGGTCTAAAACGTAAGAGAATTAGTGGGGTAGTAAAGGTATCCGTTAACCCCACTTTTTGCAAAGATGACGGGGACAACAGATATCTGGCCCACTTGCATCCACATAAGCAGGTTCCAACACTTTTTGGTTGAAAACTTGGTTGGACGGGATCATTATATATGAACGTGTGAGAGGCTCTAACGTGCAAGAAAAAAATGTTCGAACACCGGTGACATGATTTTCTATGATTGCATATTAATCATCAACTGTTAACAACTCAATCAAAGTAAGACGATTTAAAATTAGAGAATATTGAGAATGACTTTTTGAAGTGTAAAGAGTTGCATTAGATTTATATGTTACAAAAGTTGCTATCTATAGAATTCGGTTGAAGTGGTAANGCCCACTTGCATCCACATAAGCAGGTTCCAACACTTTTTGGTTGAAAACTTGGTTGGACGGGATCATTATATATGAACGTGTGAGAGGCTCTAACGTGCAAGAAAAAAATGTTCGAACACCGGTGACATGATTTTCTATGATTGCATATTAATCATCAACTGTTAACAACTCAATCAAAGTAAGACGATTTAAAATTAGAGAATATTGAGAATGACTTTTTGAAGTGTAAAGAGTTGCATTAGATTTATATGTTACAAAAGTTGCTATCTATAGAATTCGGTTGAAGTGGTAAAGAGTCACGTGGCCTCATCTCCGAGTTTGAAGTGTTACATCATTAGCCTTTGACGCATTTAATACATTGATAACGGGTCATCCACCCTACGTCCTAAGCTGATAGACTTGATATTCATTATTACAAATAGGGGTGGGCAAAACTCTTGAACCGAATCCGAACTGAACTGAGCGGTTCTTCATGAGTTAAATACCCGAACGGATATCCGAATCGAAAACCGATGGGTTTGGATTGGTTCTCGGTTCTAGACCGAAAACCGAAAAATTGAATAAAAATCGATTTTTTTAATAAACAAATTATCAAATTAATTAAAGAAACCAACTAAGTCCAA
>CAIGRH010015010.1:0-27008 GCA_903798295.1 Fraxinus nigra | reverse complement strand
AGAGTTTCAGTAACTCCAACACTGCAATTCGCTTTTCTCGCTTATTTTTTTCAATATTTCCTCCATCGAGCTTGATATAAATGCAGTCACATACTCTGACAAAAAGTTCATGTCAGACTTTATCTCCAGCAAGTGACTTAATATCACCTTGCATTCGAAAAATACGATTTATCTTATGGTTCGTTTTCGCCTTAAATGACGATACATGCGACTTGGCATCATCGAGTTGAATAAGCAGCTCTTTATTCTTCGATTGGAGTTTATAGATTTGCTCAGTAAAAAAAAATATTCAATCTTCCAACAGCTATGAAATGTGAATATAGATCAATAACATGTGGAATGTAAAATGTGACATAAATCAGTGATATGTTACCATTGCATATTGACTTTTGTCCTGTACATTATGACTTGTGACCAGTGCACATTGACATGGGAGCCTAAATCAATGACATATGACCAATTCACATTGATCTGTGACTTGTGCACATTGACTTGTGAATGCAGATTGAAATGTGAATTGTGAATTTAAATCAAAATTTACATTTCACAGATAAAAATTAGTGAATTATGAGTTTGTATTATATTTTACCATATAGAACAACACTAACATTAAATAACAACTTACATCATCTGATGGATGCCCAGCTGAATGTGTTGCATGTAGAGAAGGAATATTAGTTGATAGATCCTCATCCATCGAAGAATGAACATGTGCTGCCTGCGGCTCCATAGAAGAATGGACGTGTTAACTGTGGCTCTATCGGAGAATGGATAGAAAATGAAGTCTTTTGCTTTGTTGGAGGAGGATCAACAAAATCATCTTCTTCGTCTTCGATGTCACTTGAATGTTCTAATCTTCCATCAGTAATCATTAGAACTCGTTTTCTGGATTTATGAACGGATGGTTGGATATTTGAACTTGTGCTTACATGACCAGGCTACTTCAAATGCATTTCATGTGATAGATATGGTTGGGTATATGGAACCCCACTCATATCTGGCATCATCATCTCCAAATAAGAAAGATCGATTCTAGTTTTTACAAGCTGTTACAACGAAATAAATAAATACTTATCAGCTACAATTTTATTCAATTAGACATTGAATTCAATTACTGTGACCTTACACATGCATGTGACCAGATATATGAAAGAACACATTATGTACGATGATATTTATTCTGTGACCTGGGACTGCCGAATGTGAATTGTGACTAATTTGTGACTTATTTGTACGTCATCTGTGACTTGTGACTTAGTCTGTACCCTATGAATTATTTTGTAACCCGTGAATTGTTCTATGAAGTGTGACTTATTCTGTGACCTATGACTGCATTTGTGACAAATGTAATAAAACACTAATATCAGGACTTCTTCGAGTTTAGCTGCAGATGACTGCTTATTTGACATTCAATTCATGATAAAAGGGTACCTCCTCCGCATCCTATTGGTCATGGATCCGTGTAGGTTTGGAATAGATTCATACAACCATACTTGAAATGTAACTAGAAAACCTTTCAGAGAGTTTATTGACAGATCAAATAAATTTTTCTGGCACAGAAACATCTCCATCACGTTAAAATCTTTTACAAGGTCAAACAAATAATGTTCAACTACCTTCGTGTATAAAGTGGAGAATAAGTACGATTTTATCAAATACAGTATCCAAAGTCTCATTACATTGTAATCATCTTCGTTTGTTAGATCAAGAAATACGTCTTTAACATCTTTATTTGTAACTAATTTCAAATTACCAAAATATTTGTCCTTTATCCTAAAAGGTATATTTTCAAGTTTGCTCCCAAAACGATATATCTAAGTTCTGTGACTAAATAGAACCAACGCAGTCAACGAAAATTGCATGTCTATATGCAACTTTGAACCACATCTCTTTTGGATTCGGTTGCTTCACCTTCCTCATTAGAAAATAGTGTATCAGTTGAGGTTGAACAACAATTTCATGACAACCCATGTAAAGGTTGAACCCCAACCTTGAGGACTCCTCACCCCCCTCCCCCCTGCTCCTAGATCATCGTGGAGGGGGTAAATCGCGAGATGTGCCTCAGTAGGCTAAGGTACAACCAGAATATGTCTTGTTCATAAATCATTGGACAATGTTTTTCATTGCATTAGTAGTAATTTTTCTAAGAAACCATAAATCTTCTAGGACAATCTATTGCCATTCTTACAATAGATTACAGAAATAATAAATGTACATCAATATCGTATACTTGGTACAAGCATTCAGGTTACAAAACACGTATCATACTAAATGAAACAGGGCACAATCACAAAATTGGTCACATACTCTGTACATGTTAAATACACAAAAAGTTCATAAATCATTTGTAGAGGTCTAAGAAGCATCGATACTTGTAAATTCACTAAGTACCCGTATCCAATACGTATCTAAGTTTCGGTGCTCTCTGATACCCTCCGATACGTACCAGATATTTTTTAAAAAATATTTTTATATTTTATCCGATACTTATTTTTAATTTTTTTGTATTTTTGTATGATTTTCAATATGTATCCCGATACATATTTTTCAAATTATTTTACTAATTTATTGAATATCAATAATATTTATTGAAAATACACAATTAGAGTTTTGAAATTAACAACTATATTTTTTTATTGGAAATGTACAATATTATTAATCTTTCAGTACACGTGAAATTGTGTTATAGTTAACAAATATATTTTTATTATTAAAAATAGATAGTGACTAATATTAAATAATACTAGTAAAATTGTGTTATATTAATTTTATGGTTGAAAATAGATAATGATTTAATATATGTAAAACCTTACCAATAAGGTGATTCAATATTTTATTTTATTCTTTATTATCATGCTTATGTATTAATGTATTTTTATGTTAAGAAATTATGTTGAATTTTATAAAACGTATCGGCGCATCCTAATTATTTTTTTAAAAAAAGTCGTATTGGCGTAATCGTATTATATCGTATTCGAATTACGTATCCATATACCGATATACGCGCTTCTTAGGTAGAGGCAGTCAAGTTACAAACACAGGATTGGTCACAAACAAAATAGGCCACAAAATTTGTGTGGGCATTTCTGATCTCAAAATTGGTCATAATGCACAGGTCACAAACACACGACTAGTCACAAAACATCAAAATGGTCACAAACATTACAAAGGTCACAAACACAAAACATGTCACAGAACACATAATACAGTCATGTAACATTGAGGAAATGTGAGTCAGCAATAGAAAAATTAGGTCACAAAATGTTAGTTCTCAATAGAAGACTTGGGTTACAAATAGAAAAAGTTGGTCACATATATGAAAAATTAATACTATACAAATCATAAACACCCAATTAATTTCAAATACAACTTGCCCCTAAACTCAAACGACTGCACAAATGATTTACCTTTTTAGAACTAGTTTTTCATGCGTGCGCGCACGTGTTTTTTTTTTTTTTTTGTGGGAGACTTGTTTCTACCCGGAATTCTTTCTGCACCTTTCCTATTTTTTTTTTCTTGTTTTCTTCTAGATTTCGCACATCGCTTAGAGCGAGATTTTGGGTCAATACTCCTTGTTAACACCATTTTCAAATTTTTTCGTAATCTCTAAACAAAACCGTGTGATGAAGAAATGAGATTGTGAGTGTAGTGTGAGAAAAGAGATTATCAAAGTATGAATTAGTGAAAATTTGAGGAATTATGGAGTTGAAAATTGTGGGATTGTGGAAGAAGCAGTTTAGAGTAATGTTATTCATCCTCAATGGGGTTACAAACACAGTTTAGGTGACTCTAAATGATTGGTGAAATGAAAGGTGAAATTAAATTAATGCCACATTAACGTCACATAGACTGTGTTTGTAACCCCAGTGGAGATGAATAACATTACTCAACAGTTTATCGTGGGTCTCTTTGAGTTTTTCTCTCTCCAACATACGTAAATGGCGGTCGTGGGTTTTTTGAGTTGATATGCAAGTTTTCCCTCTAAAATAGGCAATAGTTATATTTAGGAAATTTATTTATTTAATATATATTAATTAACTAAATATCACCCGAGTTATGAATTAATAAACTTCAAATATGATTTATGATATGGGATAGCTATAAATCAGGCTTAATTTTCACAAGTTTTTATTTATCTATTTTACTAGCCCAATGCCAAATGCCCAATTAGCTTCATTAACGTTTCGTCCAACTTTACATCCAAATTCAACGATGAACAGAGATAAATTATGGCCGATACTTGTTTCTCATACTACATGGACTGCTATGAAATTGTTGTTCAACCTCAACTGATACACTATTTTCTAATGGCGGAGGTGAAGCAACCAAATCCCAAAGATATGTGGTTCAAGGTTGCAGATAGATATATGCGATTTTGGTTGCACAAGTTCTTCTTAGTTACATGAATTAGATATATCGGCCAGGACATTAGGAGCAGACTTGAAAATGTACCTTATAGGATAAAGAACACATTTTAGTAATTTGAAATTAGTTACAAATGAAGATGGTATAGACGTACTATTGGTTTAACAAATGAAGATGATTACGATGTAGTGAGACTTGAGATATTGTATTTGATAACATCGTATTTGTTCTCCACTTCATACAAAAAGGTGGTTGAACATTATTTGTTTGCCCTTGTAGAAGTTTTTAATGTGATGGAGATGTTTTCGTGGGGAAAGGACCTGTTTGATCTATCTATAACCTCTCTAAATGAGGGATTGGGTCATAAAAATCCTCGCTACAGACTGAAATGCTTTCTAGTTGTATTTCAAGTATGCTGTATGAAACTATTTCAAGCCTAAACGGATCTATGGTTCTCTTGTATCACGAACTGTGCCTGATAAGCAGCCATCTGCAGCTAACCTCGAAGAAGATGTCGTCTCCGATCTTGATACAAGTGTTTTATTACATTCATCACAAATGCAATCATAGGTCACCGTATAAGTCACGGGTCACAGAACAATTCATAGGTCACAGAATAAGTCACAGTTCACAGATGACATACAAATAAGTCACAATTCACATTATGCAGTCACCGAATAGATATCATCATACATAATGTGTTCTTTCATGTATCTTTTCACATACATTGTGTGTTAGGTCACAGTAATTGAATTTGAATGTCTAATTAAATAAAATTGTAGCTGATAAGTGTTTATTTATTTCGTTGTAACATCTTAAAGTAAATGGCATCGATCTTTCTGACTTAGAGATGATAATGTCATATATGGGTGGTGTTCCACATATCCAACCATATCTATCACTGAAATGCATTTGAAGAAATCCGGTCATGCAGACACAAGTTCAAATGTCCAATCATTAGTTCATAAATCTAGAACACGAGTTCTAATAATTACTGATGGAAGATTAGGACATTCAAGTGATATTGAAGACAATGACGATTTTGTTGATACACCTCCAAGAAGGCAAAAGACTTCATTTTTTGTCCATTCTCCGAGGGAGCCACATGCAACACATGTCCATTCTTCGACAGAGCTGTACGCATCACACGTTCATTCTCCGATAGATGAGGGTCGATCAGCTGATATTCCACGCTGCATTTTCAACTAGATTTAATAGAAAAGTAATTTTATAAAGAAATCATTAATAAAAATCTTCAACAAACGCATTTATGATTAATAATAATAGGAGTAAAATGACTTCATAGAGAAAATTTAGGAGCTAGAGTATTATTATTTTTGTATGAAAGCACATTCACAGATAAAGAACAAGGATTACTAGGAAGCATAGAATTAGACATGAATAATAAAAGCAAAATAGTATACTTTGCACAAAATTTTAGTTAAGGCAAAAACTTTTTATAAAGACATTAAAATAGGAATAAAAACAAATGATATCAAATGAAAAGGGATGAAGACAATTTGTTAATTTGTATAGATTCATAGGAAGACTTAGTGAAAATAGTATTACCAATTATAAATTAAAAAATAATCAAATAATTACTTTATTAGGACAAAAAGGCATAAAAGCCATCCTAGCAAAGAAACTCTCTTCAGAAACAAATGCAGGATTGGATTGGAATTTAGGAATCTTCTTAGAAAGACCGTTATTAGTACTCGAGGATAATATTATGTACAAAAATAGTAATGGAACTCTAAGTAGTAGGTTTGGAAATTATAATTATCAAGCAGAACGGACAAAGCATAATGAAGAAAAAATGAAGAAGAATGCACATACTTCGAAATAGAAGACTATGATAGTGAAGATGAAAATAATGCATTAGATGAATACAGAGAGGAAAATGTAAGTGAAGACGATGAAAAAGAATTCGAATATATGGATATGGAATATTATAGAAATCTTAGAAAATCTAGAGAAATAGAAATTAGAATGTTATTAGAAAAAGACAATATATAGATGGACCCAGCACCCGACTAGGGGGCGTGACTGCGTGTGTTGGGCTCCGCCAAACCGCCGAGTGATCGAGTCGTCGCCGACTGCCCATGCGGCTGTGCCTGGTAACTAATGGTCAGCATATTGTCAAGGCTTCATCCTTCGATAATTCGATCTGTATTCAAGATGCCCTTTTGCCTTCGAACGCTCCTAAAATTCTTCGGAATCACCGCGAAGGTGTCACTGCCTTGGCAATTAGCCCTAATTCCACCTGCCTTTCTTCTGGATGTCAAGCTCTACAAATTCCCTGGTAATTTTCATGTTAGAATTTTTGTGTTCATTTTTTGACAAATTGTTTTTTGGGCTTTTGTGGTTTCATTTTTCTGAATCTTTCCACGATGTAGATTTTTGGGGGTTGAATTTAAGCTCGATTTGCATCCATTAAAGCTCAAAATCGAAGAAAAGAGGAAAATAAAGATACCGTGGAACAAAGAAAACTGATATTATGAAATATTGGTATACCAAAACTTTGATTAAATTTAAAAAATTGTAATAAAATTGATTTGTTTGTGTAAAATTATTTGGGGTTCTTAGACTATTAGGAGTTTTAAAATTAGTATCCACCCCTGGTTAAGGAAATTATTTTAATTTGTTTGTGTACATTTACGCCTTCATTGAGGGTTCTTCTGCTCGAGGAAAAGCTGCAAAATTTCTATTGATTTGTTGCCATAATATTAGGAATTTATCCCCTTAAACTTCATGGCACATTTGTTGATATTTGTTTGTATTTTGTGGGCTTTTTCTTCGTTGTGGGTTCTGAATTTTTCCCCGATACATATTTAGGGGTTTGAATCTAAGCTCAAATTTGCAACCATTAAAGTTAAAATAAGAAATAAAGATTACATGGACTGGAGAAAATTGATATTACGCAATTAGGATATACCAAAAATAATTGCAAGTTTGCAACAACTTCTGAGCTCCACAATTAGGATACCAAAAGATGATCGGTCAACGATCACCGATTGTCGACGTTGACCAATCAACGTTCGCCCCAGGCTAGGATAGTTTGTTGGGTATAGACAGTCAAAAGAAGGATGTAGTTTACCAACTGCAAGCGATAGAGGAATAATCTAGAATTAAATAATTATAAATCTCATGACCGGCCTAGAACTATAACCAAATGGAAAAGTTCTGTAATTAGAGCATGTACTTGTGTACCTATACAAATTACTATAGAAGAAATGTGGGCTTATTTATAAACTTATTTAGGAAAGAAATCATTAGACATATATGCTACAACTATAAGACTAAAATCCGAAGAAATTAGATTAAGAATGACTAGAGAAGACAATCTTAGAAATTTTACAAGCTTTATTAGAGAGCTAATTATAGAATCTTACCCCAGTAGAGGTAACACTCACGAACAAAATAGAGCCTTAGAAGAATTAGCAAAATTAAACATTAGTAACATGAAGTACATACAACCATTTTTAGGCCCATTTGAGCCACATTCTATTCTTCTACTCATTTTCAACCACGCATTTTTCAATAAAATAATATTTTCCATCACATCAATAACTTTTCCTTATTTTTCAACAATATATTCACCATCACATAAAAAAATTTCATTCTTTCCAAAAAAAAAAATGTGATCAAATACACTCTTATTAGATTTTGAAAAATTATTAATTGCAGCAGGATTAGCATTAGATATATTCATACTTGAAAGATTATATAGAAAGATGCCACAGCCATGGAATAATAAGATTAGAAAGGATGTAGAATCGGCACCAACAAGAGAAGTAACTATTTGTGCTACTATAAAATTTATAACTAATGAACTAAAAGAATATTGTATAGAAGAAGTAGCAAGAAAACAAATAAAGAAATTAAATTAATCTTTTTGTTCAGATTTGTATACATCACAGACCTAAAGAAAAAAGAAAAAAATGTATAAAAAAATAAAAGACAATATCTAGATAGGAAAATATATTATTTTACACCAAATAGGACATATTATAAAAATAAAAGATTCAATTATAATAGGTATGTTAAAAAGCCAAGAAATGAAAAGGATTGTAAATATTATATTTGTGGAGACCATATACATTTTGCCAACAAATGCCCTAATAAAAATAAAAGTAAAGAGAATATGGCTAAATCTATAATAATCAAAGAAATATAATGTAATATTATAGAATTATTTGATAGTGAATCTTGTAGTTCAGTATATATTACTTACACAGGTAAAGAATTAGACATTTTAGGAGCAATAAGAAGTTCTCAAGATAGTTATAGTAGTTTAGAAGAACTAGATTTTACAATTTTCAACATAAAAATGACGAATGTAGAACAGGAATGTATGTATGGATTAAAGGACAAAGATCAAAGATGGATAAATGTAAAATATGTAAGATATATTCCGGACATAAATATAGAAATCAATGTAAAAATTGCTTAGAAATCCAATGTAATAATTGTTTAGGAATTAAAGAAGAAATTCATAATAAAACTAAAGACTATAGCGAAATCATAAAAATATTAGAAGATAGGATAAAAAATGCAAATAATAAAATAGATAAAGTATATGAAATGTTAGGAGAAATATAATATGGAATTAGAAATTTAGAAACAAAATGAAAACAACCTATAGATAATCGCACAAAAAATAATTATTTAGAAACAGAAAATCAAGACTAAATAATTTGTCTAGTATCTAAAATAAAGCCAACCAAAAGTCTCAGAATACCCATAAAAATTCAAATAAATAAAATGATAAAACTAAATTTAGTAGCTTTAATAGATACATGGTCTACATTTAATATAATTAGAAAAGATTTAGTTCCAGAAGACTGTAGACAAAAAATATAATATGAAATAAGAGGTAGTCAAATGGTCGGTAGTAAAATGGGATTCGAAGAAAGGCCTTTTGATAATTGTAAAAATAAATTTTAAGAAAAACAATATAGTTTAACAACTATACTAGTTAGCGAATTGATTGAAGATCAATTTGTTATAAGTATAAAATTTTTACTTAGTAGAAATGGAAGTTTAACAATCACTCTTGATGTTATAGTTTTTGGAAAATACACTTCTATTATTAGTACAATAAGTTCATCAAAATTGCGAGCGAAGCGTGGTGGACCCTTACATCCGAATTCGGAAACATAATAAGAAAGTTTAGATAACCTAGATTATTTAGAAAGTTTAGAATATTTAAAGCATTTATCCTTAGAAACCTTAAAGACGATTTCATACCAAGAATCAAAGAGTTAATAATTTTTAATAAAACATTATCTAAGGTAGATAGTATAGATAGAATTTGAGAATTAGTTGAAAAGATTCAAATAATAAGAGAAGACCATATAAAACATTGTGATAAAAATGAGATATAAGCAAAATTAGAAATCATAATCGAAAATAACAAAATTAGAATAGCAGAAATCAACATACAAATCAAGACATAGAAGACTTTAATATACATTACATATTAAAGAGTTATTAGATTTTAAAGTAATAGATCAGCAGCCTTTATGTTAGAAATCATAGTAAAATTAAAAGAGGAAAGCAAGAATTGTTATAAATTACACAAGACTAAATTATAATACTATCGAAGATGAATATAAAATACTGGACAAAAACATGTTAATAAATAAAATACAAAATAGCAAAATATTTTCAAATTTTGATTGTAAATCTGGATTTTGGCAAATAAAAATGGCAAAAGACTCTATTCCTTGGATAAATTTACTACACCACTAGGACATTTTGAATGATTAATCATGTGTTTTGAAAGTAATATATTACCATGTAAATCCTAATCTTCTCATTCATTGTGTTTAACTATTGTACATTGTATTCGATTTCTGACAATGTGTGAGAATAGTTGAATTTGCTTGCGTTATGTTGTGACTTGATTTATTGTAATATAATTTTAGGTTTTGTAGTATATGATATGAACAAATCATATGACAGGACTTCAGATACACATATTCAATTGCATTATTGATATTAATGTTGCGATTCGATACATACAAAACATAATCATTCCCTATTTTCATAAGCATTCTTCAACTTTTCGAAAAATCATGTTCAAGATTTGTTATTCTCATTATCTCCAATTCCAAATGCAAGTATGAATATGTCATTATTTAAATCATATGCACATGCCGTGAAAAGAGTACCACTATAGTGTCCATCTAAATATGTGTCATCAATCATAGACTTACAATGCTCCCATCTTCGAATTGATGCAATGAGTTCCATGAAATAATATTTGAATTTATTGTGACCATCAAGTTCTACTCATGTGACCGTTCCAAATTTTGTATTTTGAAGCATAGAAAAGAAGCTAAGAATTTTCGTGAATGAATTTGTTGGATCACCTCTATTCATTTTCAAGGCTTGCTCTCCATATCTCCAAGCCTTCACATAGTTCAAAGAAACTCCATATGTATGCAACACGTCATTACATGTATAGTTTGGAATGTATATAGTCCACGAAGAAGTATATTTGTACTTAATGCAAGATGACACAATGGATGTTGACACTTGCCTGTGAAATCCTAATACTATGTTTGAAGCACATGTGCGACTATCAAATATATGTCTGATCTTAAATAGCTCCATTGTCCCCAACCTTGATGCTTTGTACATCTAGTTACGGTCATCATGTGAATAATTGACAAGATATTCTTTCTTTTTTTACCGCACCACCATGACTTCAAACATATTTTGTATTGCAAAAAAAGACATGCTCAATTTTAGAACCTTCTTATTATGGAAAACTCTTCTTCCTTCTACCTCCTTAGCATCATGTTCGAAACTTTGACATGATGGTTCTACTATTTCTTCACAAATGTCTAGTGTTATATACTGTAATGAAAATAATTTTCTACTAGATTGTACATTAATTGGAATCAGCCCCTTAAATGTAAAATTAACATATTGTTGTCTACTTTCTATAGCTGTGACATCAATGCTTATGGGATATTTGACAATCTTTTAGTTGCATGTACGATAACACATTATTTTCACTCTTTATTCTGATTGGAGGTATATCAATATTCAATAAGTACTTTATTATTACTACCTCCTTAGTGGGATCAAAAAAACAAAACTCGATCATAACAATGTCCAACAGCTTCATATAACTGCAATTCTGATCAACAAACACAATGTTGAATGTGATCCATTCAACATACAAACGTGCACATAACCCATCTCTACAAATGAACGTGAATAAAATGTCAGTCACAAATATCATTACCAGCCACATCATTTTTGTATATATGATGTCACAATCCTTTTAGATACATTTCAAATCTTCTAAATACAGGGTATTGAATTGATAATAATGGCCACAATAATATTTTACAGTATTTGCATTAAGAGATGAATAATTGTACATAGCAGGTAACATACCTAGAGTTTATGTCACAAAGACATGCATGCACTAATAAAACATGACGATGTTTATCATATACACAATATCTTGTGACCTTGTTTATGTACAGGTCACAGAGATAAAGCTATGGTTTATGTATTTGTCACATAGATAAGTTCTATTTTATGGTCACAGACATGGAATCCATGTCACAACATATATATGTCAGGTTACAGAGATAAAATCCAAATCAAAGAGCTAGATTTCAGGTCACGGAGCTAGACTTTAGGTCACACGTATACATTTCTGGCTTATTTACAAGTCACATATATTCCATACAAGTTATATCATGTATGTCATAGAGATAAATTCATGTCTCCGTGATTAAAGCATAGGTCACATTGGTAGAAGTCAGGTCACATATACATGCTGGACTAATAAGTGGAAATCCGTGATTGTAACCTATCATACGATCTGTGTAAACAACCACAAAATGTAGAAGAAGTTTGCTGTGTATTGAATTCAAATATTTTGTGATCAATTGTGAGTACAAAATCCTTCAAACATACTTTGGGATAATTACGAAAGCATTCAAATAGCTACTTCATATTGTTATCTCAATTTGTGACAATTGCCTTTAAATAATCTAATCTACCAAAAAGTTAGCTTCCAATTTGTGACCGCAATAATCTGACAATTTTGAAATAATCAAATTTCAGCTATGGTATAAATATGATTTTTTTTTTAATTTGCTACTTTATATTCTATGACGATTGCTTTCAAATAATCTGATCTACTGGGATGACAATTTCTAATTTGTGACCCCAATAGTATGGTGTTTTCAAATATTAAGATTCTGACGGCGGTAATTTGATTGGGATAGGTCTCCGTGCCTTTTCTATTTTGATTGATCTTCCCAATTTGTTATGAATTGTTGTTTTAGAGATTATGGTAACGAATTGCGTTAATTTACGATTTATCAGAACACATATATTATATACTATATATTATTCATTAGTTGAGTTTTGAACTTTTAAAGTTTTTGTGTGTGTGTATCAAGTTTGAGATATGTAAAGTTTTTATTTTTTTATTTTTTTCGAAAGCAAGATTGTTTAAAATCATTTTTAACTCTTTTTTCATAATATATTAATTAAAAATATTAACTTAATAATGTAGCTTTTTTTATAAATGTTTTTCCCTTTAACTTAACATAATAATGAAAATTTTGAATTTTAAATTTGATAAAACATTTTAAATATATTATTATAAATATATACACATATTTTTATATTTTTCTCCAATAATCCTTCACCATTTTCAAAATGAATAATTTTTCTTTTGAAAAATTTTCATATAGGCTTCACTAAACTTGTGTATAAATGAAGGTATCTTTCCGACTTGAACCTCCACATAGTAAAAATGTCTCAAATGCCTCAAATGTTAACTAGGTGTTGGTGTCCAAACTTACAAAACTAGCTAGGGCTTACCATAATTTAAGAATGAGAGCTTATATTCATTCAATAGTCATTACAAAAAGGACATGCTAAGAGATCACTAGGTTAGCTTGACCTATGAGTTCTATCATGACAGATCAACTATATCAAGTTAGATCATCTCGACTAGTAACATGCCAATTCGACCTATGGTAGGTTAGCTTTCCATATTAGGTCAGCTTTATCCATGAACTCTACCAGGACAAGTCAGTTCAACTATTCTCGTCGTCATTTAGAAAACACCATCATTATTTCACTGCCATGTGTATCTCATCCATGACATCATTGCCTCCCATTGACCATTCTCATAACAACACATGGCACTCATGATGACTATGCCTTACTTTCAACTAATCAAATGCTTACAATGATTACCCATCATTTGACGTTATAATAATGTGTTTATACCGACCTCAAATGACTAATCAAGAGCTTTGAAATTTTGGGCAGTGACACAATTTAAGAAAAGCAATGTAGATGAGTCGATGACCTATCTTAGGTGACCAATTGACTATTTTGTGAGCTTATAAATAGGGCCAAATGGTTTCCCAATAGGATAATTCTCGTTGATCCCATGTGAGTGTTATGTATCCATCTATGTACATAAATTATGTACCTCTAGCAAAACCATTCCCAATAGGGCAAGACTGAATGTACTCACAATACACATTTTACAAGCTCTCTTTAATACAAATTGATTTTTTTTTTTTTAACTATTTCAGCTAATTACCTCTTACAAATCATCAATTAAATTGACAAAACTTGATCTAGTCATTTTTTGAGGTTAACAGTTTGGCATTAAAGGAAGGGGTAACTAACCGCCTACGTCTCCTACAAAATTTCCTTGTAAATAATATTGTATTCAAATTTGATTTTCTACGCACCTATTACTTTACTATGGGTTCATTGAAGGGATAATATCATAATTAAGAGGTTAGATTTCACCCATTTCAAATTTAAGAGATAATGTTTAAAATTTAAAATTTTTTAAAATTTAAAATTTCAAAGCTCAGATTTTTTTAAAATTTAATTAATTAATTAATTAATTAATTAATTAAGCATATATTTTATTAATTTGTATATTAAGGTCACAATTCCATATAATTTGGTCATAAATTCTATATAATTGATCACAAATCACATATTTTACATGTCACAAATTATTTTACGGCCACAATTCAAAAATTTTATGTCACAATTTGTTCATCGGTCATAAATAAAAAATTGAAACCTCACGAATTATTTTACGGTCACAATTCAAAAATTTTTATCTATCACAAATAAGAAATTTTATAAGTTACAAATTATTTTACGGTCACAAATAAAAAATTTTATAGGTCACAAATTATTTTACAATCACAATTCAGAAATTTTATAAGTCACAATTTGTTCATCGGTCACAATTAAAAAATTTATACGTCACAATTTATTTATCGGTCACAAATTAACAATTTTTTAGCTCACACATTATTTTTTTGTCAAAATTTATCGTTTTCATTGGTTGAATATTATTTATTATTCGGTCACAGATTGATGAATTTAATGGTTACAAACAATCAAATTATATGTGACCAGCAACAGCACTCGTGACCACCACCTCACCGCTACCGCCAACAGCATGGCAACCTAAACTCCGTCGTCGGAACCACCACCAACACCTCCCGACAGCAAACCATCACCGCCACGCCACCATCAACATCACTTCCGACCACCACCAACGTAGTCAATATCACAAGGACCACTATCTAAACACCATTAAAAAATCAAATCCAAAATAATTAGTCACCACCTCGACAGCCACCACCACCACCACTTCACTAGAATCGCCACCGCTAGCACTACCATAGCTACAAACATAGCGACCATCTGTACACCACCACTAACTACCCCAAAATCTTTAACACCCAAAAGCTTAGATTTTCTACACATTTTCACCACTAGCAACGACTCTCACGCCCAAAACCATTGCCGTCCAAAATCGACACCACTATCGCCACCTAAAAACTACACAACCTGATCGTGACCATCGCAACCACCACCACCACCATAACCACTACACACCCACCACTAACAACTGCATGCAACCAACAAAACTCACTGCAAATTTTTCGACTCTAGATCGCGACCAAATTTTCCCAAATTGAGACCATCAAAACTCACAAAACCAAACAAATCTCCGGCAGCGGCAATGCTAGCCCATCATTCGCCGCTGTAGCAGTGGTGCTCAAGCATTTCACAGCAATATCCTTCAACTCGCTCGAAGCCACTCCACAGATTTATCATGCCACCTCATTCTCATCCTCATCAACAATCCCATTGTACCTCGTTGGAGCGACGCTGCACCGCTACACATCGACACTACAATTCCACTAAAATTATAAACGATTTCAGTACCACGATAGCTGTGGGAAACTACAATGATTAGAGAGGGTGGAGAATTAGGGCAAAGAGAGGTTGTGGTGTACACCAAGCGATAACGAATTCATTTATAGTGGAAAATCAGGGCAGTTTGATTTTAATTAATTAGGGTGCATAGAAAGGGCTAGAGTGTGGAGAGAGACGGAGGAAAAGTAGATGTATAATTAATTTTTAATAATAATATATTTATCTAATAATAATATATTAATTAACAAAATATCTTATTTTTGAAAAGTGAAACTTTATATTAGAAATTTGAAGTTGAATCTTGAGAATTCTAGTTTTATGTAATTTCCACTTCCTTAAAGGGAGAGAAAAATGCTACAAAATGTTCCACATCAGATTGTTCAATCTCCAGCGCTAGGCCAAATCCCAATTTACCATCTCTTTAGAACTGGATGCCTCCTAAATTCACCTCCCAAAGCCCATCGTGAACAGTCTTTCCTCTCCTTCCACCAGTCCCTAGAGCTCAATCTCTTCTTCTTCGAATGGCATCTCTTGCGTTGAGGTCTCACCTAACCGATCGCATTGGCATAGTGCCTTTCAGGGCTCCATTTCTTCATTTTTTTCTTTGCAAACCCAATCCTCGGTATATCTCCTTCATCCATTAAAGAATTCATCTTCCAGTTCATAGCTTTTCAAACTAAACTCTTTGAAGCTATTGCTAAACTCCCAGAGATTCTTGATATTCAAGTGGCTAAATAGAAGCTCGCTCGTGAAATCCTGTCAAAAGATTCCACAATTTTTGCTTTTGCTAATAAACTTAAAGAGGCTAAGCGTGTTATTGATATTATAATTGTCACCGCCCTAAATAATCTAATTCAATTGAAAATGAAGAATATTCTTCCACAACTACTGTGGCAACTCAGCTGAAATTATCAGATATATGTCATATGCCCACACGATAAGTTATACAACTTTTGTACCACTAGAATTTGGTGCTGGAAAGGCTCTTCTTGGGAGACAATTTGTGCTTACTCTGCTAGAAGAGCAGATGTGTGCAACACAATGATATAACTTTGCAGATCTCGAGGTCGATTTATCTAAAATGGAGAAAAGACAAAAGGAAAATCAAGTAGGAAAAAGAAGCAATGTCATCACTTAAATCCTACAGTAAGTGTCAAACATCACATCCTTCAGCCACTACATCGAGGTCATTATCATCTTGGTGACGTTGTTGAAACAGTTGTAGCCTCTGGCAGTAGCCATCAAGGCTACAATTGAACTACGTGAGAAATCACTTTTGCAAGCAAAAAGACGTGCTAATTGGGCTCCCATGATAACACTGAATATTGATTATGGTGGAAAAACTACATTTATTTTCTCCCATGGATGTGAACTTTTTTGTCAAGTTTGGTGTTCAAGAAAAAGCTAAATATGTGATGATTTTAATGTCAGTATTGACCCCAAAAAATGAGCTCAACAGATGTTGAGCCCACTCTTGCCACGTCAAGTACGGTTTTGGCACGTTTTTATAGGAATGACGGTGGTAATCAATTGGGACTGGACGCAGGAGGCACTTTTCGGTAAGAGATGAAAACGTTCGGACTCCGACGATTCGAATCAATGACAATCGTGCTACCAATGACCGTCGGGATAATAACTAAGAATATCTCTTTCTCTTTATTTGAAGGAATATGTGGAAGGATAGATTGAGGAAGTAATTTGTGACAGGTTCCCAAGTGTTTAATACTTGAATTTGTACTCAACTATAATGTAAAGAAAGGTTATTGGAGAAATTGCTAAGTATTTCCCCTCAATATCTTGAGAATCTCCAGTATATATATGTTTGATTCCTTGATTACAAAGATGCCCACCCTAATTTTTTACAAGGAGAAGCTATTTATACTACCATGGCCGATGTGGTGATCGTTGGATCCAAATCACGTGGCCACATCTCCTACACTAAAGTCTCACATCATTGTCTATTCCTATAATTAATATTGAAAAGGGTTTGGTTGTTCTACATTCTGGCTAACATACTAACACACTTTTATTACAGACATCACATCAGTTATTCTTGGATCTTTGAATCTTCAATGTAGTTAACATCGGCTTAAGGACTTCTGCTTTAGAGCTTCGAACAACTTGCAAGGACCTTAGCTTCAAGCTTCAGTGCTTCGCATATGAGAGAATGGTTTGACATCAGCTTCAAACTTCAGTGAAAAGACTTCGGATGTTTGTCTCTTTTACCATTTTGGCTTCATTGACCTTCCCTTGACTTTCCTGCTGACTTTCTGCCAACGTGGCTTTGTTGTCCATGTGGCAATCTCTCATAAAGCCTCGAAGGCAAGGTGTAACAATCATGTTAATAATAGCTTAGTAGCAATTGCAACACCACAGAGTACGCCACCCAACGTCAACAATCATCAAGGAGAATATTGCTCGACTTAAGATCATAATTTACCACTTTGATTGGTGGATGGTAATGTAGACAGGCCATCCCTTCAGCCACATCATTGCAAATTCTTTCAAGCTAAACCAAATCCAATTTGTGCTTCAGTCTATAGCTTGGATGCAGGTGATTCTTGAGGTTGATGCATATTGTAATGATCTTGATCAAATTTATGTGCCTAGTTCTTTTCAAAATTTGGAATTTCCTTTTTAAAGGTCCTGAAAATGTCTCCCTATGCCTTAGAGTTCAGAACTTTCATTGCAATACTCGCTTTATCTTGAAGAACTCATTTATAAACATGACCAAATCGACCTGACCCGATTAGTGTTGAGCGACAAAATCCTCATGTGGCTTCAACGAGTTGTCCAGCGATATAAAAAATATGAGTGATGACTAACGAAAGGAGAGTTGCAACTAATAAATGTCGAGTTCGTTTCTTATGACATTTTCACATGCCTTCTATGGAGCCACAAAGTCTTTTATTCCCAAGGAAAAATTTGATGATTAGATATGAAAATACATCATATTTCGCAAAAGGTTGAGGTGCTCTGGAACAATACAGCTTCCAAGTTGGGAGGGGATTTAATGGCTAGAAACATGTTCATTTTACTCAACTATTAATGGAATATGCCCATGCAGGCTTAGGGAATTGCACCTAAGGATGGCAAAATGGCTCGCGCACTGTTCTGGCTCGGTCGGAAAAAAGCTGGAGCCGAACTGGCTCATGGCTCGGTGGAATCGAGCCGAGACTCGGTCGAGCCCCATTTTGAGTCGTCAGCTTGAGCCCAGGCCGGCTCGTGTCACAAGCCATTTCGGCTAGTACCCATTAATGCTTTTGACAAGACGTGTCATTATGGAACCATCCTCCACCTATGAAGTTTGTAGTTCATTTGATTTTAAAGTGAGACAACTTTTGAAAAAATATTACTTTATGGGAAATAGAAAAGTGATGTGGTCAAAGGATGAGTAAAAATAAATTTTAAATACACATTATTCAAAGAAAGAGTGCGATAGCGTGAAAAAATGGGAAAGGCAAAGCAGATGATGAGACGTCTCGTCTGAAAAACTTGAAAAGTTATTTCAATTTCCAACTCTCTTAATAATACATGTCCTTTGTATAACTCTCTCCACAACAATACTTATATTAAAAAATGAAAAAAATAAAATAAAATTGATATAGATGCCTGCAAGTGCAGGCAACTGTTTTAGCAGGCAGCTTTAACAAGCTGTAAAACAAAAAAATTGAGTCAGCTCAGCTTGGACTCGGCTCGATCCGCTAAGGTTCGAGCCCAAAGCTCGAGTTGAGTCGAAATTTTTTATCCGAGCTTTTGCTCGGCTCGGGCCAAAAAAAGCTCGAACATTTTTGGCTCTGGTGAGCCCGAGCTTAGAGTTTCGACTAGCGGCTCGGCTAGGATCGACTCGTTGACATGGCTATTAAGAGCTAATTGTCATAAAGCAAGAGCCTTCTGTGGCGGTAAAGCCACTTTTATTGAACAAAGAAGTCAATTTGATAAGAAGCAATTTTGCTTCTTCATTAAGTGTTAGAATTAGTCAACAAAAATATCCTTACAACTTGCATTCAAATTGCCAACCATGAGCCAAACCACCTCATTTCTTATCTATATATACATGCATATATACTTCAAATTCTTATCCCATTTTTTGGTCTAAACCCATGGAGAAAGAGAGAGTATTTTTAGAGAGAGAAATAGTGAGGTTTCTCCTAAATATTGTATTTCCTTTTATTAGAGAGCCTGTATTTTTTCTCCTAGTATAAGAGATGATATTGTCAATTGTACTCTTCTTATTTTAGAGAGAAATTCTTGTAATCCTTTTGTTATAATGAAATCTTTCTACAATTTGCCCGTGGTTTGTCTATGTAAAATATTGGTGTTCATTATTTTTCATTTCTACTTTAATTGTACTTGTGTGTCCCATACCACAACATTCTAACAATGGTATCAGAGTGTCGGGATTATAGCCAATTTTTGTGCTACACTTAGATCCAGTTAATGGAAATGAGGTTTCTTCAATAATGGCAATGAAGTACAAAATAGAGAAGTTCAATGGAGTAATTTCTTATTGTGAAAAATGAGAATAAAAGCTGTTTAGAGGAAAGATATCTGCTTGGCGGCAATTGGAGATAAGCCTAATGAGATCACTGACGGCGACAAGTGGCACGAGATGGATGTCAATGCTATTGCTAATCTTCACCTAGTACTAGCCGATGGAGTATTGTCAAGCGTGACGGAGAAAAGAATAGCAAAAGAGATGAGATACTTTGACAAAATTGTACGAGACCAAATCACTACACAACAAAAAAATTTTTAGGAGAAAACTTTACACCCTTCAGATGATAGAGTCAACTATGATGATTGACCACATCAACACCCTCAACACTTTATTTTTATAGCTCACAGCAATGGGGCATAATATAGAGACGGNAGATGGATGTCAATGCTATTGCTAATCTTCACCTAGTACTAGCCGATGGAGTATTGTCAAGCGTGACGGAGAAAAGAATAGCAAAAGAGATGAGATACTTTGACAAAATTGTACGAGACCAAATCACTACACAACAAAAAAATTTTTAGGAGAAAACTTTACACCCTTCAGATGATAGAGTCAACTATGATGATTGACCACATCAACACCCTCAACACTTTATTTTTATAGCTCACAGCAATGGGGCATAATATAGAGACGGGTGAACGTGCTGAAATTCTACTTCAAAGTCTACCTGATTCGTATGATAAACTCATTATCAACTTAACCAACAACATTGAAGTTCTAGTATTCGATGATATTGCAGTTGCAGTTGCAGTTCTTAAAGGATAAAGTCAACGCAAAAGCAAATAAGATAGACCGGGAGGCTCACAGCAAGCCGAAGCTTTGACAATGACGAGAGAGAGATTGACGGAAATTGGCCCCAATGGAAGTCAAAATCAAGATAGATTAAAATCCAGGGAGGAAATGGTTCCATCATTATGAACCTATCTCACGAGGATCTGTGTTTATGTGCGATGATCATACCTTGGAGATCGTTGGTATTGGTACCATCAAATTGAGAATGTATGATGGTACAGTTCGCACTATTAAGAAGGTACGACATGTGAAATACCTGAAGAAAAATCTATTGTCTTTGGGACAATTAGATAATAGTGGGTGTAAAACCCATATTCAAGATGGGATCATAAAAATAGTTAAATACGAACTTGTAATGATGAAAGTGGAAAAGATAGCTTCAAATTTGTACATGCTTAAAGGAGAAACATAACAAGAAGGAAAAGCGTCTACTGCATTGGCAAGCTCGGCAAAAGAACTAATAATGATGGCACCGTAAGCTTGGCCACATGTCATAATGAAGTTTGAAGATTTTTGCTAAACAAAAGCTTATTCTAGGACTGAAAAATGTTTCATTACCCTTTTATGAGCAGTGTGTTACTAGTAAGCAGCACATATTGAAATTCAACAGTTACTCTATTAAAAGCAAAGCTATCTTAGATCTAATCCATTCTGATGTTTGGCAAGCACCGGTTTTACTCCTAGGAGGAGTAAAATACTTTGTGTCTTTTATTGACAATTACTCTAGGAGATGTTGGGTGTAATCAATAAAAAATAAGGCAGATGTGTTTCCAGTTTTCAAAATATCCAAAGCACGAGTTGAGCTTGAATCTGAAAAGAAGATCAAGTGTTTAATGACAGACAATAGAGGAGAATATACTGGTGTTGAATTTGATAGTTTCTGTCAACAAGAAAGTATCAAAAGGCAGCTCACGGTGGCATACACTCCACAACAAAATGGAGTAGTGGAGCGGATAAACAGAACCTTGTTAGAACGAACAAGGGCGATGTTGAGAATTGCGAGGATGACCAAGTCATTTTGGGCAGAAGCAGTCAAGACCGCTGTTATGTGATCAATCGATCACCATCAATCGTAATTGATCTGAAAACGCCGATTGCGATATGGACTGGTACGCCAACTGATTATTCTTACTTACATATATTCGAAAGTCCTGATTATTTTATGTACAACGACCAAGAAACATCAAAGTTGGATCCAAAATCCAGGAAATATATTTTTCTAGGGTATGTTGATGGAGTCAAGGGGTATCGCTTGTAGGGTCCCATTGCCCGCAAGGTGCTAATCAGCAGGGATGTTGTATTTGTAGAAGTTAAGGTACATGAAAAAGAAAATGATAGCACTTCAAAAGAGAAACAAAGACTACTATAGTTTAAGTTGAAGAAAGACAAGAACAAAAAGTTCCAGATACTTCTAAAGCATCATCATAGCACGAAGAACGAGAACAAGATAAGTTTGAAACTCCACAAGTTCAACGGTCAACTTGGGAGAGAAAAGAACCAGCTTGACACTCAGAGTACATCATGGAGGGAAATTTCGCATACTGTTTAGTAATAGAGGATGGAGAGCTGTCAACTTTCCATGAGGCTATAAAAAGCTAAGAAGCTTCTCTGTGGATGGTAACAATGCAAGAAGAAATTGAAGCTCTCCATAAAAAAAATGAGATTTTGTTCCACTACTACAAGGAAAGAATGCCATCGAGAACAAATGAGTTTACAAGATCAAACGAGATGGGAATAACCAAGTGGAGTAGTATCGTGCTAGATTGGTGGTGAAAGGATTCGCTCAGAAAGAAGGCATAGACTTCAACGAAATATTCTCTCATGTTGTTCGACTTAAAACGGTTAGAGCAATCTTGGTGATGTATGCTATATTTGACTTGTATTTAGAGCAGTTAGACGTGAAAACTGCATTTCTTCATGGAGAACTTGAAGAAGAGATTTACAAGCTCCAACCAAAAGGTTTTGAAGAAAAAGGAAAAGAGAGCTTGGTTTGCAAATTGAACAAATCTCTATACGGTCTTATACAGGCGCCGAGATGTTGGTATAAGAGATTTGATTCCTTCATCGTGAGCCTTGGATACAACAGACATAGTTCAGATCCTTGTGCTTACTACAAGAGATTTGGTGATGGTAATTTCATTATTATGTTATTGTATGTCGACAACATGTTGGTAGCAGGCCCCAACAAAGATCGTATTACAAACTTAAATGCACAATTGTCTAGGGAGTCTGACATTATTATTGCTACACGTTCCATGATATCCTTTTTAGTATTGCCAATGCACGCATACCACATCATCTCTATAGATACATATTGCGTTATTTGCATCATATTTCCATTCTTATGGTCTATTATCATCTACACACATAAAGCTTGCTCTTCAACAGCACAATCTAAGTAAGTGCTACAACACATAGACAAAAGATTGCTCTTCAGAGGCACGAAGCTTGCTCTTTAGCAGCACGATCTATGGTTGTAAGTACCACAACATTTAGACAAATGCTCATTCTTCAGTGGCACAAAGCCCCCTTTTCAGCAACACGAATTAAGGTTGTAAGTGCTATAACACTTAGACAAAAGCCTACTCTTCAACATCACGATCTAAGATTATAAGTGCTACAAAACTTAGACAAAAGCCCACTCTTCAAGGGCACAAACTGTACTCTTCTGCAGTACGATCTAAGGTTATAAGTGCTACAACACTTAGGCAAAAGCTCACTCTTCGTAGTCCTCTGCTCAGTCTATTTCATCTTAGCCTCTTCATGGTGAGCTCTTCACTCTTTGGCGGTTCGGTACATAACTAGGACATCGTCTCTGATCTTTTGATTGGTCTCCACCTCAGCATTCACCTAAGTGCGGCTCAAACAAAAAGAAGAAGTAAAATGACGTGACAAAAATGAATTCAAAATGTACAGACCCCACCTAGAATTGGAAGGAGAATTCTGTGACAAAGTCTAACTTGAAAAAGGCTAGAGTCATTTATCAAACCTCATCTTTGAACCAACTCATGACCGATCAACTTCCAAAAAGAAGGATTATAGTTACTCCGAGCTAGAAAATAAAGGTTAGAACTTTATTGAAGTAATTGTCCATACCTTTATAGGCATTTGTTGGTGTCCAAATTCACAAAACTAGCTCAGGCTTAACTTACTTTGAGAAGAAGAGCTTATATTCATTCATTACTCACTTCAAAGAGGACGGACTAAGAGATCACTAGGTCAGCTCGACCTATGAGCTCTATCATGACATATCAGCTCTATCAAGTTAGGCAGCTCGTCCAATAATGGGTCATCTCATCTAGCAACATGTTAGTTCGACCTATAGCAGGTTAACTCTCCATGTTAGGCCGGGTCTAACTATGACCTCTACCATGACAGGTCAATTCGGCCATGCCTGTCGTCATTCAGAAAACACCACCATTAATTCACTACCATGTGTGCCTCATTCGAGATGTCATTGCCCCCATATGACCATTCCCATAACAACACGCGGCACTCATGATGATTGTGCCTTACTTTCAACCAATCGAAGGCTTACAATGATTACTCACCACTTTGGCATCATCATGAGCTGTTTATACCGACCTCAAAGGACCAATCAAGAGTTTTGAAATTCTGGGCAATGGCACACAATTTAACGAAGGCACTGCAGATGACTTATTTTTTACGACCAATTAACTATTTTGAGAGCCTATAAATAGGACCAAGTGGTTCCCCAATAGGTTAAGACTAAATGTACTCACAATACACATTCTACAAGCTTTCTCTTTAATACAAATTGCTTTCTTTTTACTATTCCAGCTGATTACCTCTTACAAATCATAATTAAGTTGACAAAAAGTTGACCTAGTTATTTTTTGACGTCAACAAGGGTGATGTGGCAAACATGCTTTGAACTAGTGATATTATATGGCTAATCGAAAACACTTAATCTGTAGGTTTTCATATCCTTGTGTTTGTGAAAAAATTTACACAAAATTTTAACTACATATATATTTTTAAAAAAAACATTATTCCAACCATTAAAATTACAAATAATGGGGGCCAAACGAGGGCTAAGCAAGTTGAGAGTATCGTCCCACATAGAATAAATTCAATTCAAATATACTAGTTTCGTATGGTATCTGAATTATGTAACACGAGAGATTTTGACGTGATTATGCTAAATTATTTTAAGAAATATGTGAAAAGTTTGAATTTTTTTTTTTTTTTTTTTATAAAATTATATATTAGTATAAAGAGCGAAAATGGTAAAAATATGCTTCCTAAAATTTGGGATCTTAGGCTACCGTCTAATGCCTTGTGCTTGAGCTGACTCTATTTTTAGCCAAACCCAAACATGATGTATATATTCATATTCTTTAGGTCGTAAAAACATACAAAATACAAAATACTTACTTTCTCTGCTTTCATTTGCTTAATATTCTTCCCATTACACAACAGGTGGGTGACAAGGGAAGAAACAAATATAAACGGTAACTATGAGCAACAATTGACGAATGAGAAAGGTTAGAGGTGAAGCTGCTATAAAGCGAAGCAAACACAGGAGATTGGCAAAATTTTGGAAGATTTGGAAAAAAAAAATTGTAAAATAATTGGAGAAATTTGGCTTCTTTACAATTGGGAATTGAAATAGCAAGTTGGCGAAACGACTTTTACGTGAATGAAAGTGATGAGAGTTTTTTCTCAAATAACTTTCCTAGAAAAGAAATAAAAAAAAAAAAAATCACATATCTTTTGACTTTTGAGCCATGTGCTCCCACAGGCTTCTTCCCTTATAGAGCTCTTCTTCCTTTAAATGGACAAAATCCATATCCATTGATGAAGATTGATTCTGTAAATATTTAATATTCTTATGATATATGTGGGAATTGATCCGTCAATTGATGCTCCCATAATTTAAGAAAACGTGTCTGGCAAATGTGACTTTATAACAACTGAATTGTGACACGTGGATGAATCTTGGCTATTGGTTTGAATTCTGGATGGTTCTATTATTATGCCATATTCATTTTGCATTCTCAAAGGTTGTCTTTCGGGTTTTCATTATGTTCTCTCACTAATATTGCGCCGTTTTGAGGGTTTTCTCTGTGTTTTTTATCTCTCCGTAATTCCTTCTCAAATTCTTGATCTGAAAAGGCGATTTGTAATATTGTATTTGTAGCCTCTTTGTGATGATATTTGAGTGAATATCTGTTAGGAAGTGTTTGTGCTTCTATTTGGTTGATTCTGAGGTTCTAAAGCGACTCTTTGTGGTTCATGTAGATCGATTGTTGTATTTTAAGAGAGATAAGTGTTATGTATTATTCTTTGTGATTGACTGAACATTATTGTAACATTTCATTGCTATTATGGGCGGCGTTATAGTGGAATTGAGCGTAATCCATGTTTTGGATGCTCAACGGGGGATGTAGGTGTTAGAAGCGATCAACGAACCTCTGGAGCTTATACCGAAATATATCAATTGTGTTCTTTTAGTTTTCTGCACTTTATTTCAGAGAATGTTTGATATTTCTGTTTCTTGGTCTAATATCATGTGTTCCTGGTCTAACAATGGTATCAGAGCCATTAACTGATGCGCAGATACCTGGATCTTGGAGAAGAACGGTTGATTTGAAAATGATCTAAATCTTTTGAATTGCTACTAAAGCAAAATTACATAAAATCGAGTTTTTTAAAAACTCGTTGGGTGAGATCTTTCTAAACTTTTGTAAAGTTCACTTTTCAAAATTTTTAGGGGTTTCTTGATTTTTTCCTTGATTTACCATGCATTGAAACCCCATTGATCTTAGTCTTTGTCCAAAGGCTCCTACGAGACATTGGGAATATGAGATTAATCAAGTATGGGTGTGCACATGGAGAATCTTGCAAGAGGAATCTGTGAAACATTATTTTGTGATCTCTGTTACTGTGTTTTCTTTAGAGTTTTAATCTCCATATTCTCTGCAAGTGACTGATATTTGAAAATCTTGTTCTATTGTGTGTATTACTGTGATTTTTGATTGCCACTAGTTTGTACTCTTGCTGTTCTTTGTGTTTTTGTGTAAGTTGTCTTCTATCCATGAGTCTTACTTGACTATAACATGGTTTCTGC
>CAIGRH010015005.1:0-11496 GCA_903798295.1 Fraxinus nigra | reverse complement strand
AAAAAAAAAAAACTTAAATAGACTAAGTCAACAGGCTAATTATGAAAACCTCTCCAAGAAAAGTGGGGTTTGGTCAATTTTGATCTAATTGAAAGGGATAAAATGGTAATTCTACGTATTATTTCTAAAATAAGTTAAAAATTAAATAAAAATCTAAAAAAAAAAAAACTCCTCATCTTCCACTCATCACTCCACCCAAACCAGAAAAAACCACCGGTCACCATGCCCACACAATTCGTCGGAATTTCTTCCCCTAACCAACAGTCTCAATCCATAAACACATCCCACACAATTAATTGGGCAAACAGAAATACAAAAAGATCAAAATCAACTTGTAAAGCCAAAGGAGTCTCACAGCCTAGCCCCTTAAATCGCCACCTACGGTCATACCCATGGTCGCGCCCTACCGTCGATAGTCTCGCCCACTCTAGGCAAGCATATTCAAGTTGGAACATCATCAAATCAAAAGATAGAGATGGGTTGGGTTTTCAGGACTTCGAAATGTTTAATCAGGCATTTGTAGCAAAACAGATTTGGAACATGACGAAGCTGAATTCTCTCGCTACGAAAATTCTTAAGTGCAAGTATTTTCACTATTCTGATTTTCTGTCTTTTTATGTGAAAGAACGTGCTGTGTGGGAGGGAGTTACTAGTTCCAGGACTTCGATGGATGGTTGGGAGACGGTTTAAAATTCAACCAGGGTTTGATGATGGGATGATGGAGGAAGAAGGTGGTAGTCCGACGATGAAGACGATTTTGGATTATTGTTTGGTTGGAGGGAAGAAGATGAAATTGGGGTGGGGTGGGGTGTTTTTCATTGTTTATAGTTTAGTTTAGTTGTTTTTAAATCAAAGGGTCAAAATATCTCATTTTTGTATTATTCAGGCCAAGTGGCCAACTGATGATTTTATAGATCATTTTCGTTAATTTGGACTTCAGGTACATATTTATGAAATGTTAGAGACATTCGTTAATACAAATTAAAGATTGAGGGTAAAGTTTACAAAAATTGAAAAGGATAAAGATCGTTGCTGCAATTTTCCCAAATTCAAATTGGTGTGGATAGAATGAAGTTGCCGTGCTTACTTTAAATGCACTAATTTATTAATTTATATATTTTTTAAAAACATAAAGTAGCAAAATGGCAAGGGATCAATAATTTGTTCTATATTGCTTTTGTCTGTGTATGTTTTGACTGCTATAGTAGATAAGGAATCACCTTGTAAACAAAATTTTAAAGGGATTAAAGTATTTGTCGACGACTCAAAGATTTTTAAGTGCTTTAGTTTATGTTAATGGATTTTCACATTAGAGTGAATATTGGTATTTATAGTTTTATGATTCTAGCAGACAAGTTGTAGTTTGTTCTTTCTAGACGTGACATGCCTCGTATTGCATTTTTGTACTAAGTCACAAGTTTAGGTAAGTATTTGCTAGTTGGCCTTCTGTGTCGAGAAATAGGGAAAAATTCATATTTCAGGTATATATTTTCAAAAATCAAGTAGATAGTTTAACAATTCAAAACTCAGGTATTAGGTAATTAATTAAAAATATTTATTAATTAGATCACAGTTATATAATTAATGGTCATATATACATGTTACAATTTATTTATTGGTCACATATTATCAAATTAATTAGTCACTGATGATTTTTAGGTTACATATTTTCAAATTTATTGGTCACATGTCATTTGTGAGTCACATGTTGTCAAATTTTTAGGTCACAATTAAATCCTTGGTCACCGATAACCAAATAATTGGTCACATGCACTAAACCTTCGCCACTTTTGACCACCCTCACTCCACTGTCGCCATCACCACCACGACCTCACGACGACCAGTACCAACACCACCATCACGAAAACCACCACCATCACACAAAACACCATCGTCGCATCCAACCACACAACACACCACCACCACCACCGTCGCATCCAACCACACAAAACACAACCACCGCCACCTAATGGACCCACTCATATTTCCCCAGATCTCCACCAGCGCCACCTAATGGACCCACCACCATCGCATCCCTCCGCCACCCCGACCTCACCTCATTCACATCTGCCCCTACCTTCCACCATCACCACAAAACTCCGCCTCATGTGTAGCTACGATGGGCACATTATTCCCCGCCCCCAATAAGAAGTCTTCACTTTTCTACGCAGGCGATGAGACCCGTATCGTTCAAGTGCCCGGAGTCTTCCCTCCGCGAACCGCAACAGCTACCCTAACGGCGTCGCGACGATGCTGAACTGCAGCAGCGTTGGACGGTGGAGAGAGGCGAGGGAGATAGGGGTAGGGAAAGGAGGGAGAAGGGAGGAGGGAGGAGGAGGAAGGGGAGAATAGAGGAGGCGCGAGAGAGAAAGGTGAGGGAGTTGGGTGTGGTAAATTAGGGTTAGGGTTTTAATATATTACCCGATTTTTGAATAATGAAACTTGGTCCCTGATTTTTGAATTCCAATTTTTAAACATCTGAATTATTGTAATTTCTCGAGGAATATATGCTAGTTGGGCTTTCATGTCGGGTTGAATTTTACTAAGGTCAATGTCTTAGTCTCGAGAGTGCTATGTTAAGTGTAATAAGCTAGATTTACGTGTTTCTTTTTGCTTTGTCGAATTATGTTTATCTTCTATTAACAGACTCATGACCATATTGTATTAAGTTTAAGAGTTGAGTGCAATACTTCTCATACACACATTCCCCAATTTATCTCGAACTACTACTGAAAACGAATAAGTAAAATAGTCTTTATAGTATTACTCAAACTAATTACAAAATGAAAGTAACGTTGTTCTTTTTGGGATTAATTTCGAATTTCACGTAGACTCTGTTGACCCCAAAAAATGTATCACTCACGTTGCCAACATCTAGTAACTCCATGTATGTTCCACCACGCGCAATGAAATAAATTGTTAGTCACTCGTGACTAGTTTCTGTAATGGTGAAAGCGACCATGAGCACTCCAACAATTGAGTCATCGAAAAATGGGGGGACGTTCCGAAAGCAGGAACCGGCAAAAAATCGATATATAATAGTGATATGGAGAGTGCAAATATCTATATTGGTTAGGGTTGCATTACCTTTAAAATGACACTAAATGTGAGTATATTTAGGAGAAGAGATGGATTTTGGACCGTTATATGAAGGGGCACGTTGCCTCATCTGTTAGCCGAAATGTCTTCTCCTAGGTATCAAATAATCACTCCTTATGTGCAGGCGAAAATCTATTTCCCTCTAACAAGTAGATTCATGACTTAACTCTTTGGTGTCTTCCGCACAAAACCTCAAATCAACCAATCATATAAAGATTTTATTTTAGATAGATTTTTGTATAAAAGATCTTTTGATTAATAGAGATGATGTGACATGACTATTTCAAGAGCATGTGTCGTTTCCCGCATACCACTTCAATGTATATCACTTTGACGCATATCACTTCGATACCTCGATCGATTCCACTTCACCTCGACACTTCAACACCTCGGTGCTGTGGCATGACATGGAGTGCAGACCTTTTTGATTTGATTAGCCGGTTGCCACGTTGACGATGATTTGGAGCCCCTCTTCATGATAGGCGTAACCTTTACTATCACAAGAGTCTTCACTCTTGGCATCCTGGGATAAATCCATTATGCTATCAACCAAAGAACAACCACCCAAGGGCGCAGCAACAACACAGGGATTTAAAAAAAAAAAAACATATTAAAAACATAAATGGAGGCTGCCCCTATCGCCGCCTCTGTATCAACAATTAAGATGGAACAATTTAAAAGTATGTTCGTCATGCTAATCAACATCCTTTTTGACTAAATTCGGTAGTGGAAACATCAAATGCCGCAAAAATTAATGTTTATTCGAGAAACAAAATATCACAATAAAGAAAAAACAACTGAAAACCCAAATTGTCTCTAACGATAGTTTTAAAACTTGTGTGTGCCAATTTCTCGAAAAGACAAGACTTGAGTTGGTTTTCTCAGCACAATCAAATGAAGAGTTCACTTCAAATATATCCTATAACAACGAACAACAAAGTCTTTGTTCTGAAAGAATTTAAGATTGACTGTATGAACTTTCATCACTTCGCTTGATTTATTGCTAAAATATATGTTATCGTGAACATTTTCAATCATGCTACATGATTTCCTGAGGAAAATTAATCTCACTGAATCCAAACACATTAAAAGGCCACTTTTAATTAAGTTCTAAGTTAATATAGCACATTTACAATCCAAATTAGCCCCAATTTCCATATTCTATAACAGAGAAGCAAAAACCCAAAAAAAGAGAGGTAATTAAACATACTTGTAATATCAGATCTGCTTCTTTAGACTCTAAGCAAGTAAACACTAAGCTCAGGAGCCCCATTATTATCAGGATTCATCATATAAAATGCCTCTGAATCTCTAGACCCTAAAACTCTTTCAAATTTAGCCCTCATATACATGATTTCACCATCAGATTCTGCGCCAAATTCTCCATTATTTTCTGCAGGCAAAACTCCTGCCCCCATTGAAATTGGCTCCACAGCTTTCAATATTTTCCAGTCTTTTTCCCCACATTCTCTCCTTGTTGCAAATCCATATTTCTTCCCATTGCAGTATGTCTTCCACAGGGGTTGTTCCAGGAGCCTCATTGGTTTCTTCTCTGGCTCCCTGTCGCATTCCAGGGCTATGCGAACTAGACCGGATGCCATTTCCCGGACCAGGCCTGAGATTGGAGTGGCCAGTTCAATCAAGAAAGCTGGTTCTGAACTGGGATTCTTCTGGAATGCAAAATGGACATGTCCCCGTCTGTGCCCGAATAGGGTGCCCACTACTCGGGATCCAAGTGCTTGTTGGCCGTCAGCACGGGCTGGGGTTTTTCCGAACGCTGTCAGGACGAACCGCAGCCTGGAGACCGCAATGTTTTGCAGTTTCTTCCTTGTTGCCACCAGCCCTGGAGGACCTGCTGGTTCGCGTGTTACAGTCTCTTTTTCCTTTTTCTCGTCCCGGACGGAAGACTTGAAGATTGGAACTTGAACGGTTTCCCTTTTCTCATCCAGGATGGAAGACTTGAAAATTGGACCTTGTAGGGGCGTCTCTTGATTGCGTGTGGCGGCGTCATTTTCCTTCTTCTCGTCGGGGACAGGAGACTTGACTGCTTGAACTTGTGGGGGGTTCTCTTCTTTCTCTTGATCACCATGGTTTGAAGAGTACAAGGTAGGAGATGTATCATCTTCACTAGTGACCTTTGTTGTCCAGTGGAAATGCCTCTTAGAGGACATGTCCTGATTACTCTTTGCCATGATTATCTTCATCTGTGAAAGGAAGTTATATTGGATGGCATGTCTTTAAAATGTAGCTGAGCAGGGACAAGATTGCCCTTTGTTTCTTTTTATTCTTTTCTGAATAATACTAAACAACATTAAAAAAAATAAAATGCTGAAGTCTTACTTTTTAAAAAATCAAACAGGCCCTTTATTTTTAGTCGATTTATTGTTTTCGATTTACATTTTCATAGACCTAAACAGACTCCCACTCATACGAGTCACGTTATTCAATACAACGAGTTAGAAGACGGATAATCGCTTTATGCCCCTTCTTGGTACACATTAAAATTTTCATTATCATTCTTCTACTCATTTTCAACCACACATTCTTTAATAAAATAATATTATTCATCACATCAATAATTTTTCCTTCCTTTTCAACTACACATTCTCTATCAATTTACTATTCTAAAATACTTTCTTTCAAAATAATGTAGTTCAAACACACCCTAAATCTTACAGAATTGACGATGAAATGAACGAAGCGGAAAAAATAGTCTACCCAAAATTTGAATAAAGAAAAGAAAAAACAAGTTACCCCACAGACAAAGGAGTGGGAAAAAATGAAAACGGCTACAGGAAGGAAGATAAAGAGTAAAGACATAAACAGAGAATGTTTTATTTTTTGAAATAAAGAAGGGAATCAGTGGAGACATAATTTGGGTTATTTCACTTTCTTGTGGGACAGGGAATTAAAGGGAAATGCTTTGAGGCAGGGAAGTGAGTGAAAGGGGTTTCTTGACCATCTTTATTGACTCAAATCCAATGTTGATATGCCCTACTTATAATTGTGAGTTGCACTCATGAGTGATTAATTTTCAAATGAATAGTGTATACATAATTGTGTCATGATCAATGATATAGGATTCCGATCCTCTTGTTCGATCACAAAAATTGAAAATCAAGTAGAGAATTAGACTCTTACATGACCAAAAATTGAATATTTAAAAATCATAAAAGAAACGAAGGAATCGACAGATTGACCAAAAATCAAAATCAATTTTATAGTTACAAGTTCCAATTTTTAAAAAGGCATAACAAGAGTTATTAATTTTTTCACGTCTAATTCAATCCATGTTCGACCCTTAAAATCTGAACAACTGCATTTTTCGAGTCAATGCTTAAACGGGTTTCTAAAATATTAGTAAATACCTTAACCTACTAGATAGAGTTGGTGTCATTTGAGTACCTTTCCATCTTGTTAAAGTCTTGACAAAATTTAGGGAGGGGGCAACTTAACAACGTAACATACATGAAACAAGTCCGAATTGTAAGAGCGGGGACAAAAGTTTCAAATTAAGAAACTATATTTACCTCATATTTCATTATTGGTGAAATAAATCAAATAATATTAAATATATTATTGAATCATGTTCAATAATACGTATTCATTTTGAATTGAGGATGAAAACGCTTATCATATGGTGTCACGTTGTGGAGCAAGAACAAGAAATTAACTCTTATTCTCAATATTTTTTTTAGAAAAGTGATTTTTTTATACCGGTCGATTTTATATTTTATAAAGCTAAATATTTTATAATATTAAACTATGTTAATTTCGATACGCGTATCTGTAATTTAATCTATTCTAAATGTACACTAAAAACTCGTTTTTAAGCACATATTCTTTCATAAAATAATTTTATACGTAAATCAAAAAAATTTCCTTATTTTTTAACCACACATTCTCTAAAAAAATCACTATTTCAAAACACATTTTTCATCAAAATCTCATTTTAATGAACCCCAGACGGGCTANCGTTGTGGAGCAAGAACAAGAAATTAACTCTTATTCTCAATATTTTTTTTAGAAAAGTGATTTTTTTATACCGGTCGATTTTATATTTTATAAAGCTAAATACTTTATAATATTAAACTATGTTAATTTCGATACGCGTATCTGTAATTTAATCTATTCTAAATGTACACTAAAAACTCGTTTTTAAGCACATATTCTTTCATAAAATAATTTTATACGTAAATCAAAAAAATTTCCTTATTTTTTAAGCCCACACTCTCCAAAAATCACTATTCCAAAATACCTTTTCTTACCAAAAAAAAAAAAAAATGTGGTTCAAACAAAGGCTACATAATTCTTGACGATTTTATAATTTGAATCTAATCAAATCGTACTCATCCCTAGTCGACACGGTACAAGAGCACCATTTAGGGATTTCCTCTCTACTTATTGTAGATTAAGTTCGTTAGCCATTTCATTAATTATCTGCTAGAAAATGTTTGTAACTATGCTGTGGTCCATCCAAAATTGTTTCATTTTGTCAGATATATTCCCAACAAACAGTTCTGAAATTGTCCAAAATCCAGATTGTCTAGGTCTATACAGATTGAGTGCGACCATTCCTTCACCCTCTTAACCCAAGTGTGACACCATGATTTTAATTAGAAAATAAATTGAGCATGTTGAAGATAAAATATACTTGTACTTCATCTTTTTTCCGTTTAAATTTTTAAATAAAATAATTAAGAGCAAAGATCATGAACTTCACATTGTAATAGGAGATTGATCATTTTTGTCCTATAATTAATATTCAAATGTTTTAAGTATTGTGTGCCAATACATGATTTTATGCTAATATTAGCTGTGGCCTCATTGAGGTGTCAAGTGGACAGACACAGTGTTTTCCAGAAAATAATTGTATAAATTACGTTGTTTCTGTCTAGTTTAGATAAAAATTAGCTTTTTAATAGATTTCGATAAAAACAGATGGAATGTGCTTTAAAAGTAGTGAATCCCATTAAATGTGCCGGTAAAAGTTAAGGGTAATTATTTTGCCACCACAAATCTTTTTAGTTACACCACAATTTTAGGAATTTTATTTATTTACTAGTGGGAATCAACGGGTGTTGCACGTTAGTTGGTTGGTTTTTAAAAATAAGAATATATGAATTTTCAAGAAATTTATATCAACAAAAGAGAATGTGTTGTTTATAAAGAATAAATGATTGAAGCAAAAAGTAAAACAAGCAATTATATATTAAATTTACAACATGAGCTATTTGTTAAAAAAGTGGTGAAAATGTTGAATTCTTTTATTTTAAATCAAATATTATAGAATTTGTTTGAGTAGTTTTTAAATGTCAATAGTTTAAAAATAAATAAATAAATAAATCTCCTTGTGTACGCCGTGTGCGCATGGTGTCTCTATACTCAATGGAGACGTGATTGTGTCTCCATCCAAGTTGGACACACCGGCCGTGTCTCCATCCAACCTGGATGGAGACATGGGCTATCTCCATCCACGATGGAGACACTGCGTGTCTCCATGCTAGATGCTCGTGTCTCCATTTAGCATGGAGACACAGTGTCTCCAGACCTCTGACGGAGAATTTTTTTTTTTTTTAAATAGTGAAGGTATGTGGAATAAGATTTTTAATTCAATAAACCCAATTTGCTAGTTTAGGCCTAATTATACACTAATTTTTCACTTGGTCATTTTATCAAACACATTAAATGCAACCTATTTTTCCTAGGATTTGAAGAGATTAAGTTCTAAATCAAGGCACAATTTTTGCACTTCACAATCAACTACTCCATACTCTAACTAATCCCATACCCCTTGAAAGGCATAAAAGCCCTTCCCACTATTATTTTGTCATTGCTAGACTAAAACAAATCATCTCAGCTCTCTATTAACCAAAAAATATAAGCAAGAACAAATCCATTACAACATATACACAAGTTAATAGATTATAACAGATATACATGAAACGATGATTTTGTTTCATACCCTTTTGTCGTCTTCTTTCAAGGCTTTCTTGTTATTTCTGAATTTAATATTTGGGGTAAGGATTTTGATTATCAGAGTTCCATAGCTGCATAGAGCTGATCCAATTCATTTGATCTCTACTTGCCTCTACTTTTCGTCTAAAGCATCACTACTTTTCTTCAATGGTATAAATTCTTCCAATATTGACTTAGTACTTGATTGTTTGCACTGCATCAACTCCCCCTCAATTATCGCAGTTGCTGCAATGGCAGTCATCAAAACCTAAAAATAAGCAATCTCGTCTATAAAACATCAAAACCCCATTCCAACAATAAAAAATCCCAAATAATTCTCTTGTCATTTCTTGCCAGATCTTCGATTTTTCAATTAATTAATTTTCCCAGTTTTCTTGAAATTCCAAGCTCAAAGATAAAAGGGGACATGGAGACACCGTCCGTGTCTTCATGTGCAACTGAGACACAGACCGTGCCTCCGTTGCACACGGAGACACGCGGTGTCTCCGTTGCTAATGGAGATATGGATGGTGTCTCCGTGCGAGAGGGGGACACGGTTGTGCCTCCATCTCGCACCGAGACACGCGATGTCTCCGTTGTGCAGAGAGTTCACCTTCATTGTTATTTAACAAACAATTTTTTTTTTCTAAAATATGAATCTGGAGACTAGAATTTCTGAGATTAATAAATCTAAATAATATAATGATAATAATGCATATTACTTGAGGGAAGAATGTTTTCATTACAATACAAACAACAGAGAATAAATCGATAATAATGCACATTACACTTTCAATCGACGCAACCAACACCGCCAAAAAGAATTCCTTCAACAAAAAAGAAATTATGCGAGAACTCGCCTAAGCTCAATCCAACCAGACACCACACCAAAGAATTTTATTGTAGGAGAGGCGGCGTGAAAATCGGGAGAGGAAAAAGAGGAGATAAAAAAAGGACAGAAAGTTGGCGGTTGGTTGAGTGTGAAAATGAAGAAGAAAGCGGGGGAAAAAAAAAAAGGAATTACGACGACGGGAAAAAGCGACACATGGCGCCAAATCTCTCGGCTATTTTATATTGTAGTGAGTTAAATAGACTTAAGTAAACTTTACATAAATGGGCTTTTAGTATATTTATCAAATAAAATAATTTATTGTTACATCACATCACAATCACAAACCTAGTTTTTTCTTTCTTTTCTCTAAACAGCCATGCCATAGCTTTTTCGTCGACATCTTTTGTGATCTTCCACTACGGAAGATAATTTTATTTTCCTCTCTGATTTCAGTCCATGATGAAATCCAATCTGTGGTGGATTTCATTTTTGGTTCTTCATCGCTTGAATGTTTTTTCATATGTGGTTCCTAAGTAAACAGATCAAATTTGGAGTTTATGGTTATGGGAACGATTTTAGTCTTGACTTTGTTGATTTAAGAATTGTTATCAATCTAGGCAAGATCTACTTATAATTATATTTATCATAATTTTCAAAATTGTAAGCAATTTGTCGAGTGCCCATGTTAGTTGTTTAAGTGAGTCTCCTTTATTACTTAAAATTATTAGTCTGTCTTTAAAGTTTGATTGACGAATATGAATTCCAATATTTTGTTGTTGTAATTTGTATACTTCGGATATCAAGAGCTTGATTTTGTGGGGGTTACGATTCGGATGATACACTGGGTTATAGAATCGGATTGCTACTAATTAATTTAAGGATTTTTTATTTATTGGACGGTTCTTGGGTGCCAAGAATACAAGTAAGATCACAGCACAATGCTCTGGGTATTTGGGAAAAACAAATTAGGTTTTTATTTAGGAGTATAAAATTTCATATTAAGAAGGTTGTATTCAATTGAGACTTTTGAAGATTTTGATGGACTTTTTCAAGTGATTATTTTTGTAGATTTCGTGGATTTTTTTATAGATTCGTATGAAATTAGTGGAAGTATTTTATAAACTTATAAACTTTCATTTTAAAACTTTTTGAGACTTTTGTAGAATTCAAAAAACTTTTGAAAATTTTCATTTGAGATAGAATTTATATAAATCTAGTGCAATATTGTGAAATTATCACATACAAGGTGGTGGCTCTCACAATTCTCACTCTCCTTCCCCCCATATAAATGATTTGTTACCGAAGCCGACATGGCGTAGTGCGATTCACCTTTTTTTCCATCTTCCAACGAATGCATGTCAAGTGTAGTTTGTAAACATTTTCTGTTAAAATTGTCTGTACTTTTAGCATGATTGTGTTAGAAATGTTATTAGTTGCAATAAAGTAAAGTACATAAATAAAACTTATCGACTGATCGAATCTCGTGACAACACAATGTCCTAAAGCGAAATTGTCCATCGATAACTGCTGCGGCCTCTTTAGATAATCACCTTCAGGATACAACGATCAAATAAACCAAATATGCAGCAATCATAAAAGGTTTTCAG
>CAIGRH010014972.1:0-19658 GCA_903798295.1 Fraxinus nigra | reverse complement strand
AGTCTCCATTCTCCCCATCCGGAAGAGAAACAACGACCCCATTGAGGAAATAAGACGATTTGGTTGAGGACGATCACAAACCACACCCCTTCGTTCATGTTCATCAGTACGTGATCGATTGTCGTAATAATTCCGCAATAGTTAACAATCGTTCATAATGGATCCAAGTATATAATCCGAATTCGCGAATCCTAATATTTTGGCATAATGTAGATTCTAGGCTTTTGGTTATTTTAATTTAGGATGTTTGTATCTAGATTTGATTTCGATTTTAGATATGATTATATTTTTAACAAGTGGTATCAGAGCGGTCATCGTAGTTAGATTATTAGGATTTGTGCATTCATATTCTATTCATATGGTGTTTGAATTATTTTTTTTCGAATAGAATGTATGGATTTTGTTAAATTTCTTAAAGTTTAAGAGTAATTGAGGTCATTTTTTTCTTTATCAATTTAAGATTCAAGAATATCTAAATTGGATTTTGATTCATAATATAATGATTGTTGGTTGTTCTTGAGGCATTCGGTCATTGAATCAAGTTTCAATTTTGTGAAAGAATTTTTTTTTTTTAAAAAAAGGAGTCAATTACGGTATTTCTTTTTTAATAAATTCAGTTTGTTGAATTGTTGAACACTAAACGTTATGATATTTTCTTTAATGAATTCGGTTTGTTGAATTGTTGGACACTAAACGTGGCCGAATATATTGCAAATGGAAGGGTATATATATTTATATAAAAACAATAACTCCAAAGAGTTATTCTTGTTTTCAAAAGACGACCAACAGTAAGATCTCAGATCAATATGGGTGATGGAGGATTACAAACAATATGTTTGTGGGCTTAACATACTCAACGAGGCCCATGTAAATATAATCTTATTGGCCCAACAACATTTATTGGGCTTGGATTCCAAATTAAAGCTAGGTAGACAAGCAATTGTATATTACCACTTCACAATACTACCTTTCATTTCAAATCTGAATATGAGCGGCACATGATTGGACATAAAAAATTAAGATTTGTCTTCATAAATCACAAACTGATACGAATCTTATTCAAATTTGAAATTTGATCGACTATAAATAAGAGCATCAAGACGACGTTATAATTATACGTAACAAGTTACATAACACGGTTGATCCGAAAATGAATGAAGGATTGCATTTTGGAGATATGTACAACATGCTTCTGCATGATCTAAAATATCACGTAGAGAATAGAACAATACAATTGTGCTAAACAGCTGGCCAAGTTAATTTATTCATTATTGTGTCCAGAATACACCATGTTTTGCTTCTTCAGAGATGAATACGAGCGGACATGCACACTAGGGTGAAAGAGATCGTTGATCAAATTATTCATAATTTGAGGAAACGAAACACGCATCTGAATACCATAGCTCAATTCATCCAACTCCTCGAAAAGGACTTCTTTTTCGAGGAAAAAGAATGCATGATACTGGACAAGATCCCAATATGAGAGAATATAATAATCATGGATTACTATCGTTACAAAAATGACAATCTGAATGATTGTCATTACATGTACTACGAAAAGGAGTTATCACAATTTGAGTTCAGATTTAAATATAAGCATACCAGAATAAAACATCTTTATTGATTTCATTAAATATTAACTGGATTAAGACTATGATTTACATATGTCCTTCTCGGACTTAATAGCACAATCTTTACCCTTATCCAAAGATATACATAATAAATCTACAAGATCGGTGTTTTTTTAAAACACTCGATCCTACTAAGGTCTCATCTCATCTAGTACTGGAACATTGGCTAACGCTATCGTCAGGTTTCACTTCCGCTGGTTCAGTATCATGAGTGTCGAAACTCTTCCTACTATCGACTCCAGTAACAGAACAGCGCGTCATGTTACTATAGCATAGTCCGAGCAAAACTCAAATGGAGTCGACGTTAACGCGTCTACGATCCACCATGCTCAAACATCTATTCATACTTGGCTGATTCGTAGCATAATCAACGTGCCAAACATCAACACATTCACTGGAATGAGTCTTATACTTGATATAAATCTCAAGATTTCTGAACTCAACCTCGTTAACACATTTCGAAGCACGTAGCTTCAAATACCCTTTAATTTGGCAAAATAATATGCCGAATTTTATATTCGAATTCTCCAAACGGTACAACATCCTCCACGACATCTTGTTAGATGTAGAAGAACTCCAGCAACTACCATAATACACCATGTCACAATTGCAGGTGACGGGGGTCACGAACTCTGCCTGCTTGGAGGAAGAACCAATCATTTTCGAGTCATGGATCTCAATCCTCATGGATCTCTCAGAATTAATAGGACATTGACATTGATACTCGACGACTCAGGGATCTATCATTATTGCATGCTTCTTCAACTTATTATAGATGATATCCATCGATCCTGGGAGCTTTAACTAAACTAGCTTGGATCGTCTTCGACTTAAATCTCGATCAAACAAATTTCATTCCTCAAACATTGTACGTGGATTTCAATTTGTTGAACACAAATCGCCAGTAGAATGACCACACAAGAAATAAATATGAATCCGAGATTTCTAAACATTTTCTCTAGAAAGCAAAAATAGAAAAGTCTTTAATCTCAAGGCATATATAAAGGGCGCCACCACATTCACATGATCATGACTCGTGTCTCACGCAATGTACATATGTGCATTTCTAAAACAAATAATGTATACCGCCCAGCAAATAGTTATGTTCATTGCACCGTCGATTGAAATCTACTACTGTTTTCATCCACTACACGGATAGACGAGATTGGGATACGTGACTGTACGGACGAGATCGATGTGTGGGCAAGCTGTAATATTATAGGCTTGCCCATTGGGGTGCCCATGGTATGGACCCGAATACTACCCCTATGGGGCCTGATGAAATCTATCGAAATTTGAATTCAAATTGGTTAAGTGTTTGGCGGGATGAATTTGAAATTTGAATTAAAGCGAATGATTACGTCAGTTTAGGCGTTACATAGAAGACTAGTATATATGCTACTCCAATTCACCAATATTATAGCCAAGTTTTTTTTATCATCGATATTATTCAATGTGTTCTCCTTCTTTTTCGTGTTTCTACATAAACGTGAAGAACTATTTCTTAACCTATCCCAAGTGTCCAATTTCGAAGGAAATTGTTCTCAATCAAATAAAAAGTTTTTCATTTTCGATTAATCATGCATTCATCAGAGTATGTCAAGAACAACATTTCGACGGTGAATACCACCTACACTGCCTTGTTCGGTTCTCAAGCAAATATAAATGTCAAAACTATAGGTTCTTCGACATCGTCGACCCAGATTTCGGCCAACACTATCATCCAAATATACAGCTTTGGGAGGGAGGGGGGCTATTTTACCATACCACTAGAAGATGGTGTAAGCGATCAAAATGCGCTATTAGAAAGGTATGCTTGTACTCCTTGGGTATTCAGTACTTGGCAAAAGAAGAATTTCCGGTTATTTTTCCTTTTGCTGCTAGACTTAAAAAATTGGATATGCTATTTGCTCTGCTTGATACAGATGATCATTATCAATTACTGGAAATGTGTCCCAACTTGGAAATGCTTTAGATAAAACATATAAATTGTGTTTCCCCTATTTTATGTAATCATGCACATGCATTTTCTCTATGTGGATGGAGGGTGCTATGTGCTATGTCCCAATTTCACGCCCGAATTTTAGTGTGTTGGTTTTCCTTAGATTGATAAATGTAGTATCTTCTTCGACATATATATGGTGTAACAATCACACCGATATATGATCTTTTAAAGAGATAGAACATGATATGTCGGGGAACATCAATATAAGCTCATTAAAATTATATATTATATTTGTATATTTATCTTAGATTTTTCCTTTTTTCATTTTTCAATAAAATTAAAACTTCTATAAAAAGTGAAATCTAATTTTGTAATTTGAATCAAAGAAATGTCTATTTGTTGTATTAAGATTATTCAAGGTTAAAGTTAAACTCTACATTATCCTTTTTTTTTTAATTCTCAAATTTACAAAATGGAGCTTTACGTGTCCTTGATGATTTGTTAACATGTTTCTTGTGTGCGAAAACTGTAAAGAATGTGAATAATATAGGACGTCATATCACACGTGCCCAAGGCGTATTCACTGAATGTTTCTCTAGTTTTTCAAAATATATATAAAAAGAAATACACCATGTGGAGTGTCTGTAACTTATCCTTGAATTTTTGAGAAGTGTTGATATCTCACACATACATGCCACCTAAATAGAAGTCCAAGATTCATGGATAAAATTTTTTTGTTACTCAAAATATTAGATATTACGAACTTATGGTGTATGTAAAAAATCAATCTAGTGCTAGAAATCTTATCTAAGAATATCAACCATGCAGAATGTGTTGTATTCTGAGTTCATTAATAAAATTTTGAAGTTAAGTATTTAAACATGATTTTGTCTTTGTAGGCAGGAAAGGGACTCAATTGGAGATTGATGATTGGGAGTTGTTGCTCAGAATTGTAAGAAATTGAAAAGACTATCGCTAATCAGGGATGAGTAAGACGAGTTTAAAGGCGTGATTACATACAGAGGATTAATGTTTTTGTCACATGGATGCCTTGAATTGGAATACTTATCTATTCATGTGTCTGACCTCACAAATGCATTCCTAGAAAGTGTAGACACACACTTGAAAAAAGCTCTATAGCTTCCGGTTGAGATTAATTAAAAATAAAGAGGCAATAGCAAATTTTCCACTTGATAATGGAGTTCGATCATTGTTGATGGGATATGATAGACTTACTAGCCTTACTCTGTATCTTCAGCATGGTGGGCTAACAGATGTGGGTTTCATTTATATTGGAAAGTATAGTCTAAAAGTGAGATAGATGCTTTTGCGTTTTGTTGGGGAATCTGATAATGGGATTAAGAAATTTTCCAAAAACTTACCTAGCCTCCAAAAGTTGGAATTGAAGGGATGCTCCTTTAGTGAAGGTGCATTAGGAGATGCTATACTACGACTACCTTCGTTGAGGTATTTGTGGGTTCAGGAATACACTGAATCTGGAGCTGACTGGGATAAGGTACATGAGAAGCGTCCAAAATAGATTACTGAGTTCATTCCAGCAGCACAAGTCACCGCCTGTCCTAATAAAAATGGAGAAGATGCAATCATTGAAATTTAAACCCAAATTCTAGGTTATTATTCACTTCGTTGATCGGAGAATAGATTTTCCATCTACAATTGTGCCCTTTATCCCTAAGGTTAAATCGATGAGTAAATGTGTGTACCTTCGAGATCCATTCATGTAAATAAAATTCCTCATCAGTTGAGATACTCTTCGTTCTGAGTTCAGTGTAATAAGTTTGCTTTCTTAGGTGGTAGGAAAGCAATTGTGCCCTTATCGCTCTACTTTTCATTTGTATAGAATTTTGATGTCTTGGAGTTGTTTGATGTTTGGTAATTCTTGAACCATGGATTGGTGCTGTAAATTTTAGATGCTAATGAATACTTGTGTAGTTTCAACAGGTTGACTGAACATTTGTTGTGATCTAATATTTTGTCAAGGATGAAGCACATTTCTACAAAGGGTGTTCTTATTGTCTTACATTTCTACAAAGTATTGGAGAGCTTATGCTCTAACAAAGCCTATTGTCCCATAGCTATTTTTGTTTCTTCCTGTATTCAAGCTCGGCATCTTATTTCAAAGTGAATTTTAACAGTTGATGACAAAGTGAGTTTTATTTCAAAATTCATATATAAATCTTATTTTATTTCAAAATTATGCATAACCTTGAAAGGTTGATTTTTATCGAATACAAAAATGAATATTTGACATCAAATATAACGGACCAATTCATGTGCCAAATAACCTCAAATTTTATAACAATGGTATCAGAGCGGGCACAATGTCTTTCAATTGCAATCAAGCAGCACAGATGATGATGTCGATATAGCAGTGTTCGTCCGAGATTAATTATGAACTATTGCAAAGTCAGTTCGACGTGGACGTTGGGATCGTTGAGCATGATGATTTGTCATGGTTTCCATTGCAAGTTATATATAAAGTTGAACTCTTTAGTTTCAATAGTTAGCTTTAGAAATATGACAATCTCAAATTTCATAACAAGTGGGAGAACCACTCCAAGCTGGTCCCATTACCATCCTTAATAATATGATTTATAAGCGAAATAAAGATTGATGATGGAGGAGTTTTTATACGTTCATAGAGCATGATAATCTATTTTGTACAAGTTTAAACATGTTATTTATTTCTTACTTATAAGCAAAAAAAAATGTTTATTCTAAAAGTAAGGGCTTCGTATGATTTTGTGTACCAAGAAATCGAGTTTATTTTGACATAATGTTAGTCACTTAAGGCGCTCAACTTCATCTTTACACAAAGTGAAGCAACATAAAGTTTATTTCAGGTTTCTACAAGAATTATAATAGACTGCAGATTAATGAACCAATCCTCCGTGCAAATCACAACTTAGATATGTCAATAACTATCCATACATAAAGTATATCTATGAAATGCAGTATATGGTTATAGTTGCATAAATGCAAGTAACAAACATTAAAAGGAACAACCAATTCTTCTACTAATGCTTGCTTCTCTGTTAGCTCGACCCTTTGGAAGTCAAAAAGTTCAAAGCGTCTTCCAATCCTTCAGTTTCTTGCTTCCTTTAGGTTTGGCTATGGGTGCAGTCATTCCAGCCATTTTTGCATTGTACTTAGCCTGAAAAGCATCGTTATAGGTCCATCTGCATAGCCAGAAATAAGTAATTAGCTGATGAATGATATGATAACCAACTATTCAAATTTGGATTACATGACCAATATCTAGAACGTGATCATATAAACAAATCACAAGTCTCTCAGTGATAAATGCCCCACTAAAACTGACAAAGGTACTTAAATAAGCAAAACTATGGAGTAATTCAAAATAAGATAGCAACAGCCAATCGCAAGAGTCTTCCAGAAACAATTGTCCCACTTAAACTGACAAAGGTATATAATCAAGCAAACTTTTGTACTAGTTTTGCTTAAAGGCGCATTGTTTAAACGATTAGTGACACGTCTAGGAAAAGAAACTAAAACCATGTTTATTACATAATTAAGTTTTATACAATATCATGTACTAAAGATTCCGCGAAAGACAAACACGAGTTCTCTATCTATAGTAGGTGCAGCTAACAATCTACAAATATACAATAGTCAAATGCTTAGGAGGTGCATAACAGTCAGTTCCACTCCCAACACTCACCCTACCACCACCTAAAAAAATCAAAACAAATAGAATGAGGAGTAAGTACATGCAAGTATGATTCAGAAAGTAATATTCTGGCAATGCAGCTTGAGCAACTATACTTGAACTGAAGCTATGAGATTCTTACTTCAAAAGCAGCTCTCACATAAATTGTACCATAGGCTACTTCTGTTGAGCATGTGATTTAGAATGTCTCAAAAATATAATACATAATAGTTCATTTATTACGTGACATGGTATTATATGACATGCAAAAACAAATCTTAAAGCAACTCTCACATATTCATTTTATATACTTTAAGTTTCCTTGTTTTAAACCTTCTTCCTTACCTTAATTTCCTTTGTGGACAACTTAAATTCATTCTTTCTAAATTAGCAAAAATGGATGACCATAATGAAAATATATATATTGGATAGAAGGGAAGATTTTACCATTGTATTACTTACTTCGGAAAGTAGAATTCAGTAAATTATTTAAATTAGAATTGCTCTTACTTATCTTTAATAAATATTTGAATTATTTCTCTTGTTGATTTCAAAAGCAAGATTGAGTTGTTTATAGAGCAAACAATACAATCAACTGACAGCACAGCTGATGTCAAAATTCAATAGCATTTACTACTCTGAACGTACTATATTTCATTCATGTACTTCCAAAAATTCCTAATCCAAATGGAATGATTAAGTAAGAAGTACTTACGGGTTATTCCAATCAGTTGTGTCCTCCTCGACAAGATGATTCCATTTTGTCCTTCCACTATGACCAAAGTTCTTAACTTGCATGACATATGGTCTTGTCCATCTTATCCTCTCCAGTTGGAGTAGAGAAATCACGCGTGTAAATATTATTAGCTTTGGCAGTTCCAGCATGATCATCAGGATCTGTCTGGAAGAAATCACCCTTATGGTAGTATTTCTGAAACTCCACTTTTGCTTAGATTCTCCATAAGGTTTTGGATTCTTCCTCTTTTACTCAATCCTCTCTTCCTCTATCATGTTTCTTACCTTCTCAATCTCTTTCAACATTGCCTCTCTGTCATTTTTATCCCTCTTGATCCTCGCAATATCTCTATCCTTCCAAGCCTCATATTCCTACGCCTCATTCACATCTTCATCTGTATCCACATTTGCATTTCTTCCGACTCCATATTCTCTAAATCACCCGGTCCTCTCGAATTTTTTCAACCACAATTTGCTTAGTCTCCATCCTTCTCTCTTCCATCCTCATTTTCACAGCTTCTTCGAGTGCTATCTCTTTTGCCTCAAGCCCCTCACGTTTTGAAATCGTATCTCTCTCAAATTTAAGAACAAAAACCAACTTCACCATCACAATTCCTGTTGTTTCTTCTTCGAATCAGTCTCGTACTCAGACTCATCCTTCTCCTCTTCTTCTAGCATTAGTGTTGCCTACTCTTGTTGCCTTTGCAAAAACCTCTCCCTAATCCTTCTCTTCCGTTCTTCAAATGCATCCTCATCCTCCAAATCCAATCCCTTCTCCTTTTGTCCTTTATCGTCAAAACAATCTTTGTCTGCCTAATGCGCATATGGTCTTCCCTTATCTCCTTATGATTATCAATCCCACTTTCAGCCAAATGACGCATTCTAGCATCATCATTTCGCATAAAATAAGTCTCCTCATGACTCGGGAGTGCTTTCTCGTGCTCAGCCACCCTTTCCATCCTAGCATTCCCATCTTCATCATTATCATCTGCCCACTTTTGTCCTTATGCTTATTACTATTCCCAATTACCATATCACTAACCCTTACTGTTATAGACATGGCTACAAGAACAAATGAGCATCCCTACGTAAAAAAAACACTCTCAATTTTCAAGATTCACAGCTAGGAATTTGAAAATTTTCAAAGGTCCTGCATAAAACAGAAAAAAGGTATGAATTTAACACAATAGATTATAGGGAATTGAATCTTAAATGTGTGTGTGTGTGCGCGCGCGTGCACACACCTACAGATATATTGAGTTACCAAATTTTTTATCGTTAACCCATTTTTGTTCTATCTTTATCTGCTAAAGATTAATCCCTTTCTATTCCACTCCTCTAAAGTTAATGTACTTTGTCCATATCAATAGAAAATACTTGGATAAAGCATGTTTCATGACTTGTGCTGAACAAAAATCTGAATCAACAAATTTCTCTTAGTATTAATTATTCTCTTTCTTTTCTTATTATTACCCATTACTTGCTAATCTGTTGCTTCATCCGATTTTTTATGCTGCAATATGATTTAAACAATATTATTTTTCCACTCTCTTCTTTAACCAAACTTCATTATATGTGTGCTTCTGAAAGTTCGACTATAATCTCTAAATAAGATGTATTTCTTCAATAAATTATCATAGAATTATAAATAAGTGAATAAATAACATGAATGGGTGGCCAAATACATGTCTATATTGGTTTTGGATATATGGGTTATTAGCCTAAGTGCACCGTGGTACCACATGTTCACGGTGGAAATAAGATTCGACTACAACCTAAGGATGCGTCTGCGGATAAATAGAGCATGGTGGACTATACGCATCTGGACGACATTAAGACCAACGTCAACGTCGATGAACGAAGAGATGATGCTGAAGATGATTTCTAGGACATTATCCCAACGTCTTTATTTTTATATCTATAAAGTATTGGATAACTTAGGTGGAATTTCATTATACAATTTCCTATGTCCTGTCAATAATGTTCTATGTTCATAGAATAATGTAATTGTAGACTGGAGATTGTTAAATGAATACATTTCATTTTATTACACACTTTTGAACCACAATAATATGCTCCACGCTCCATATCCTCAATGCCTCTGACTGTAGTATCCTTAAGCAAAGTCGTCCCAATCAATTTCTTGTTTACGGATATCGGACGTGATCGCATATATGCGAAATACGGAGGTCTATCCTTTGACGAATCCATATCCATGGCCGTATCACTAAATCTGTGGCCAGCAAATCAGACAACAAAGCATTTCCATAACTAGAGGAATGGTATTATTGGGACATCTATCATATATGAGCCACATGTATATTCCATACTACAAATTATGTGAATTTACTTCCGATTGTAATTTCACATTGCCATTCAACAGCAAACGACTCCAACGAACTTTTTGGGTGTGTCGCGTACCAACACTATTACCGGCTCCACAATTGTTGATACATACAATAACACTAGCATCACCTATATTATCGACTTCATGAACCTTGGACGGATGCTGGAGCGGTGGAGTATACCCACCAAGTCTTTGATTAAATGGAAGAACACATTGCCATTGTACTGGAAGCTGATTACGCTATGTGTTAGTAAACTACAAAATTCTACGAGTTTTTCGACCACCAGAGATGTTCCTAGATGGACCACCTTACCACTTCCTCTTCTTAGATGAATCCATGTAAGACACATGTACGATATGTGTATTTAAATATAGAATTAATATTTCCATTGCACCATCGATTGAAATCGTTTCATGATTAAGATATTTGTATATGAAAATTTCGTTATCATGTAAAACGCAATCACACTGTCTCTGGTAATATTTCAACTCCTATATACTTTTCTGTCTACTAAAAAATGCAGAAATGTAGTTTGATACAATTAATTTTCACAACACAACATAGACAACTATAAGGAAAGTTGAATCTCGGTCTCTTGTCCGCGACCCATCTTTGTCTCCTCAAACCTCTTGAACATTGTATGCTCTAAATATCTACACAGACCTTTTGATTCATGTGATATCAAATAGTCATCAAATTCACCAGGTAAAAAAGACATAAAAATCATCACATGCATAAAGTCTTTAGCACATCACTTTCCTCCAGATTTATCTTCTTCTTCCTTCCTAAATTATAGTATTGGTTAAAGCTTGGACAGCGATAGTATAGATATTAGGGTTAATCCATTTGAACATAATTGTTTGCACATAATGGATTACCCCCTCTCACATAATGCGCGGGCCACATGTGTATTTAAAAATTTCGATAATGTGGTCTACATCCCTATTGTGAATAGTAGGTAAAAGATTTGGTAAAAAAATTCGGTACATGCAACATGATCCTAGATATTAACAGGACTGTTTTAAAACTGTAAAACATTGTACTTTTCTTTATTTTATGCCAGTCAATTCCTGAAATAATCTAAAATCTCATATAAAATTACCATGACTTACCAAGATCCTCTAGGGTCAAAGGTTCCATCTCCTTAGTTGTGCCTTTCTCCCCCATTGGATTCATCTGTTAGGAAAACCAACGGTTTTTCTATTTAATGACACTCATAAATATTAAGGAGGTTAGGAAAACCTAGGTATCCTGAGATGGATCCCCAATTTGGATTATTTATGTATCTTATTTTTCTTTATTTTGTTTTTTGTTCTCTATCCAGTTTCTGTTACTACTACTACTACGAACGTTTCTGCCCAAGTCAATAACATCCCGATGTTGAGCGGAACGAACTTTAAGGTCTGGAAAGAAATCGTGGAGATTTTTCTCGGTATTATGGATTTGGATCTTGCACTTTATTCAAATTGACCCATTTCTACTCTGGAAAACCCCAATGAGGTTAACATTTAGATGTGAAATCGCTCTAACTGAATGTTCTTGTTGATCATGAAATGCCAAGAAGTTCTTTGAGGAAATTGAGCAATATTTTGCTAAGAACGAAAAATCAAAGGTGAATAACCTTTTGATTAAACTCGTCGCGATGAAGTGTAAGGACAAAGGGAACATAAGGGAATGCATCATGGAGATGTCTTATCTCGCATCAAAACTCAGGTCGCTTAAGTTGGAGCTATCTGAGGACTTGCTCGTGCACTTGGTTTTGATATCTCTTCCTGCATACTTTGGGCATTCAAAGTAAGTTATAACACTCAGAATGGCAAATGGTCCCTCAATGAGCTTATATTTTACTGTGTACAAGAAGAAGAGAAGCAACATCGTGATAAGACTGAGAGTGCTCACTTGGCGTCAACCTCTCAAAACAAGAAAAGGAAGAGAGCTAAGGATACTGCGGAAGGACCTTCTAAGCAGAAGAAACAAAAGAAGCATGATGAGAAATTTTCCTGCTACTTTTGCAAGAAGGCGAGACACATGAAGATGGATTGTTCCAAGTACGCTGCCTACATGTAAAGATGGGTATGCTTCTAACTTTAGTTCGTTCTAAAGTAAATTTAGCTTATTTATCTAAGGATACTTGGTGGGTAGAAGCTGGTGCTACTATTCACATAAATATATCTATGCAGGGTTGCCTGTAGAGCCAACCTCCAATTGATACTGAAAGATTTATCTTTGTTAACGACAACAATAAAGTTACAGTAGAGGCTATAAGGACTTTCAGATTACAATTAAAAACTGAGTTTTATTTGGATTTGTTTGAGACTTGATGCACCGTCCTTTAGACGAAATTTAATTTCTATTTCTAGTTTGGACATATAAAGATTTCTTGTTCATTTGGAAATAATAAAGTTAGTCTCTATCAAGATTCAAATTTTGTTGGTTTTGGTTATTTGATTGATAATTTGTATATGTTTGATGTTGTTAGTTCCTGTATTGAAATACTGCAAACCAGTTCACGTGGTATGAAGTGAAAATTAAGTGAGAATTTCACCACCTTATGGCACAAGCGCTTAGATCATATCTCTAAGTAGAGAATTCAAAGGCTTGTGTTAGATGAGATTCTTTAGCCCCTAGATTTAACAAACTTTCAAGTTTGTGTTGAGTGCATCAAGGGAAAACGAACAAATATTAGAAAATTAGGTGCCAAGAGAGCTACGACGTCTTAGAACTAATACATACTGATATCTGCGGCCCATTCTCTACGGCTTCTTGGAATGGACAACAGTACTTCATGACATTCATAGACGATTACTCTAGATTTAGTTACTTATATTTGATACACGAGAAGTCACAATCCCTGGATGTTTTCAAGTCTTTCAAAGCTGAAGTTGAACTTCAAATAAAAGCTATCAAATCTGACCGTAGTGGTGAATACTACGGAAAGTATGATGGATAGGGAGAAAAACGTCCACGACCATTTGTTAGTTTTCTTAATGAGTGTGGAATAGTTTCGTAATACACCATGCCGGGTAAACCCAACATGAATGGTGTTGCAGAGTGACGGAGTCGAACTCTTAAAGATATGGTAAGGAGTATGATTAGCCATTCCTCCTTACTAGAGTCACTTTGGGAAGAAGCTTTGAAAATCGTAGTATACATCCTTAACAGGGTACTGAGCAAAGCAGTTGCCAAAACCCCTTATGAGCTTTGGCCAGGCAAGAAGCCTAGCATTAGGCATGTGTACATTTGAGGTTGTCCAGCTGAGGCACAACCTTATAGGCCACATAAAAGAAAATTGGACTCAAGGATGATTAGCTGTTATTTCGTTGGTTATGCTGAACGCTCTCGGGAATATAAGTTTTACAATCCCACATCAAGATCTTTCTTTGAAACGAGAAATGCAAGATTCCTAGAGGACATTGAGTTTGGAGAGAAGAAAACATAAGAATGTTGTCTTTGAAGAATAATTCGTTATTGACGGCGATCAGGTCTCTATACCTATTGTTGTTCAAGACACAGTTCCGGAACTAGATGACAATGTTCAGGCTTCTATCCCTGACATTTTTCAAGACCAAGAAAACGATGAGATTCTTCCTCAAGCACTACCTATAGAACAAACACAACAACCTCAAGAAGTGTCATTAAGGAGATCCACTAAGGAGAGAAGAAATGTAATTCCAGATGATTATATTATCTTTCTCCAAGAACATAAGGATGGCGTGGTTTAACGGAGGATGATCCTATCAACTTCCATCAAGTCATGCGCAATTGTAACTCTCAAAAGTGGATTGATGCCATGAAGAATGAGATGAATTCTATAGAAGACAATGACGTTTGAGATCTCATTGAGTTGCCTAAAGGTGTGAAGCCCATTTATTGTAAATGAATATTTAAAATCAAGAGGGATTCAAAGGGTAATATCAAGAGATATAAGGTTCGTCTAGTCACCAAATGCTTTACTCAAAAGGAAGACATAGACTACAAATAGACTTTCTCTCCGGTATCTTCGAAAGACTCTTTTAGAACAATAATGACACTAGTTGCTCATTTTGATCTAGAGCTACATCAGATAGATGTCAAGACTGCATTTCTCAATGGAGACATTGACCAGACGATTTGCATGGTACAGCCAGAAAACTTTGTATCGAGAGATCCAAAGTCTATAGTCTGCAAATTGAAAAAATCCATCTATGGTCTCAAATAGGTTTCCCGTCAATGGTATCACAAGTTCAGTTGGAGTAAATATATCTTCTTATTATTATATGTCGATGATATTCTGCTCGCTAGTAGCGATATATGCTTATTGCACGAAACCAAGAAATTTTCGACGAAGAAATTTGAGATAAAAGATCTTGGGGATGCTTCTTTTGAATTAGGTATTCAGATACTGAGAGATTGTTCTTGAGGTATCCTTGGGTTGTCACAAAAGAACTATATTAATAAGGTTTTGAGTAGATTCGGTATGAAAGATAGTAAACCAGGAGATATGCCCATCGCTAAAGGAGACAAGTTTAGTCTCAAACAGTGTCCCAATTATGATCTTGAAAGAAAAGAGATGCAGAAGATTCCATATGCGTTAGTAATAGGGAATCTAATGTACGCTCTAGTTTGTACTCGTCCTGACATAGCATTTATAGTGGGAGTTCTGGTCAGATATTTAAGTGATCCAGGCATGCAGCATTGGAAGGCGGCCAAACGCGTGATGTGTCATTTGAAGAGAACAAAAGACTACTTGCTCACTTATCGGAGATCAGACAGTTTAGAGGTCATCAGGTTCTCTGACTCCGATTTTGCGGGATGTCAAGATAGCAGACGCTCCACATCAGGCTACATCTTTATGTTGACTGGATGAGCTATCTCATGGAAGTTTGCTAAGTAGACTCTCATAGCTTCTTCAACCATGGCTGTGGAGTTCATTACTTGTTATAAGGCATCCAACCATGAGATATGGCTACGGAACTTTGTTACTGGGCTACGAGTGGTAAATGCCATTGACAATCCATTAAAAATTTACTGTGACAATAACTCCACAGTGCTTTACTCCAACAATAACATAAACATAAGCTTGACGAAGTCGAAGTTTATCGACATCAAGTTTCTAGTTGTTAAATAGAGAGTTCAAAATAAACAGATTTCCATTGAACATATAGATACAGATTCCATGCTAGAGGACCCATTAACCAATGGATTAACATCTAAGGTCTTTTATGAGCACACTACTCACATGGATGTTATTTTTAGGATACCTTGGTCTAGTGGGAGTCATTTTTTTTATGTACTATATGTTTGCTCTAGACATTGGATTGTTTGAGTTTCTACAGAATAAAATTGACGGTCTATGATTCTGTTTCTGAGCTTGCTTGTGTTTTCTATGTACATGTTCACGTTGCATTAAGGATTTTGGAATGATCTCACTAAATAATAAAGAAGGATCAGTTGAAAATAGGCATGTCTGAGATCACATGTCATGTAATTTCCATGCTACTCATCCATATTTGATCTATGTCATTAAGTGTATTAGAATGGTGATCATCGTGGTTTAATATAAGATAGACCATATTTTTTAAAGAGAAGTCTAATGATAATTAGACTATATAGATGCGTACTTGAAAAATTTGTAATATAATTGTTTTAGGAATAATATGTAGCCAAATGGGAGATTATTAGGAAAATCAACGATTTTTCTATTTAATGACACTCCTAAATATTTAGGAGGTTAAGAAAACTAATGGTTTGTTCTATTTAATGGCAACATATTTAATTCAATTATATTAGTTATTTAATAATTATGGGCTAATTGAGTAGATATCAATATTGTTATAATTAGGGGATTATGAGAACTCTAATTGAGCAATATATAAAGACTTTTTTTGTTATGGTCTCTAACACACCAAATCATACATAGTTTCCCTTCTCCCCATCTGGAAGAGAGAGAGAGAGAGACAACGGTCACATTGAGGAAATAAGGCGATTTGGTTGAGGAAGATCACAAACCACACCCCTTCATTCGTGTTCATTAGTACGTGATCGATTGTCGTAGTAATTCCGCAACAGTTAACAATCGTTCATAATGGATCCATGTATATAATCCGAATTCGAAAATCCTAATATTTTGGCATGATGTAAATCCTAGGCTTTTGGTTATTTTAATATAGGATCTTTGCATCTAGATTTTTTTTTTCAATTTTAGATATGATTTATATTTTTAACATCATCTTCGCTCTCTTCCTATTTGTAATCATTTTGCCAGAGTTCAGGACTGATATCCCTCACCCAACTAGCTGCATAAAGTCTAGATGCTTCCTTCAATATCTAATACATCATGACATATGACAAAACTATTTCATAACTAATATTAAAAAAAACAGACATTGCAATACATTTAGCACATAAAATTGATTGGTTTGCAATGTTAACAGGTGATGAAAAAACTCAAAAGGAACCATTTCTTCACAAAAATCAAATTAAAACTACCGCAAGTGTACGGTTCGTTAACAAGTAATAAAGTGTATTGGAGTCTAAGTGGAATTGATTTAGTTCAATTTTAATTACTGCGACCTTAACCGAAACAATAATAATGTGATGTGTTTGTTTGTTTGTGACAAAATTATAACTAAAATAATCTATTTATGTAATTATGAAAAAAATTATCTAAGATAAATACAAATTATGCAGAATGCAAGTTGACGTGTTCTATTTGGTGGATAAATTCTGGTACCACTATTCACATAAGTGTGTCTATGCGGGATTGCCTGAATAGTCAAAAGTCAATTGATGTTAAAAGATTCGCCTATGTGGGCGAAGACAAATTAGTTGAAGTCAAGACTATATGGAATTTTAGGTTATTATTATTTGGATTTGAAAGAGACATTTGTGGTACCATCTTTTAGATGAAATTTAGTTTCTATTTCTATATTGGAAAAATTTGATTACTCTTGTTCAATTGGAAATATTCGGTTTAGTCTTTTTCTTAATTCAAATATTGTGAGTACCAAATATTTACTTATATTTGTTTAATATTGTTGTCTCTTATAGAAAAATATTGTATGTGAATTCAAGTGGTATTAAATGTAAATTAACAAATGAGAATTTTGCTTCATTATAACACAAGTGTTTATGTCACATTCCTGAAAAGATAATGGAAAAGCTTGTGTAAAAAGGAATTCTTGATCCTCTTAATTTTTCAAACTTAAGCGTTTATGTTAATTACATTAAGGGGAAATAAAACAAACATAAAGAGATTAGGTGCTAATAAAATTTCAAACGTCTTAAAAATAATTCATACGGATATATGTGGGTCATTTCCTTCGACTTATTGGAATGATTAACAGTTATTTATTACGTTCATAACGATTTTTCTTGTTATGGCTGCCTATATCTCATTCATGAAAATCCTAATCACTTGAAATCTTCAAGGTTTACAAAATCGATGTTGAAAATCAACTCAATAAAAGAATAAAACACGTCAAATCTGGCTATGGTGGTGAATACTATAGCAAACATGACGAATCAGAAGAACAATGTCCATGACCTTTTGCTATCATTTCACATTACCAAAATCTCTCTAGGAAGAAGCACTAAAGGCTGACTTAAATTCTCAATAAAGTTCTTAGTAAAGCAATTATTAAGAAGTCACAAATTTTTAAAGATCTCACTACTATGTCAATTTTCGAAACGGGAAATATTCAATTCTTTAAGGATGCAGAGTTTGTGGGAAGAGATAATGTTTTAAAATTAAGGATTTTGTTTTTAAGGAAGGATATATATATATCTTCTTTTGCAATTGACAATAATCAGGATTAGGAACAAATTCTTACTCCGATTCTTGTTTAAGAAGTAATTTCTGATCAAGATAATATTACTAAATTCCTTATACATAATCAAGAGATTGTTCCAAAAGAACAAGCTCAACAACCTCAAGAACAAATAATTTATGAACTCTACTATAGAAAGGATAAATACATTTTTGGATGACTTTATAGTCTTTATCCAAGAAAATAAGGATGGCATTGGATCGATGGACAAATATCTAATCAACTAACTTTCATCAAGCCATACAAATGAATAATTCTCAAGAGTGGATTGATACCATGAATAAAAAGATAAAATCCATAAAATACAATGACGTTTGGAAACTTATCACATTGCCTGAAGGTATGAAGCCCATTGATTGTAAATGAATATCTAAAACTAAAAGGGATTCGAAGAATGATGTGGAAAGATATAAGACTCGTCTTGTTGCAAATAAATTTACTCAAAAAGAAGACATTGATTTTAAAGAGACTTTCTATTCGATTTTCACGAAAGACTCTTTTAGGACTATTATGACACTTGTAGCACATTTTGATCTTAAGCTAGGTTAGACAGTTTACAAATTAAAGAAATCCATTTATGGTTTTAAGTAAGTTTCTCGTCAATGATATCACAAATTTCATTAAATATTTATCTCGTTTGGTTGTGATATGAATGCAGTTGATGGTTGTGTATATTAAAAGTTCAGTGAGAATAAGTATATTTTTGGTATTGTATGTCGATGACATATTGTTTGCCTACAATGATATAAGCATATTGTACGAAACTAAGAGATTTCTATTATGAAATTTTCAATTGAAAATCTTTGAAATGCCTCTCTTGTGTCAGGGATACAATTATACGAGAATCATTTTTGGAGTATTTTTGGATTATCACAAAAGAACTATATAGATAAAGTTCTTGAGATATTTGAGATGTAAGAATGTAAAACATGTGACATCCCTATTGCTAATTGAGACATGTTTAGTCTCAATCAATGTCATAAGGATAAACTTAAAGAAAATGAAATACAGAAAATGCTTTGCGTTTTAGCAATTTGGAGTTTAATGTATGCTTAAGTTTGCACATATTCAGACATAGCATTCAAGGTTGGAATGTTGGACAAATATTTAAGTAATTTTGAGATGGATATTTGAAAATCAGGCAATCGAGTTTTTCGGCATCTATAGAGAACTAAAAATTACATGATCACATACAGGAAATCAAACCAATTGGAGATAACTGGATACTCTAATTTTGATCCAGAATATGACTGCGAAATTTTATCATTGAACTAAACATTTTGGACGGAATTGAAAAGCCACTTAAGTTATTCCGTGACAATATTAGTCTTGTACTCCATCAAGAGCTCGACGATGTCAAAATTTATAGACATTAAGTTCCTAGATGTTAAGGAAATACTTCAGAGTGGTCAGGTTTTTATAGAGTATATTGGGACAAACTATATGATTATGGATCTATTTGTTAAATGACTGTCACCCAAGGTCTTTCATAAGCATAAT
>CAIGRH010014966.1:0-12348 GCA_903798295.1 Fraxinus nigra | reverse complement strand
TTTTTTTTTTTTTTTTTTTCTGTTCTGTTCAAGTAATTGTAGTTCCGGGTTTTTGTTTGAGATATGACAAATAGTATTAGTGAAAATTACCACACTGATATGCAAATTATAGCATGTCTCTGATTGAAGTACATGAAAAGACAATGGATAAATCACAGGAACTATGCACTGCTCCTGAAATAAATAAGCAAACAAGCTTGCTGTCACCAAGACGTAGATAGTTTTTCTATAGTTAAGTAGGTTTCTTCAGTGAGGCTTGCTTTCTCTTGTTGGTTCACACTGAGTTTCACATCTGATGTTAATTCTCTCTTTTCAACTTCTGATTTTTTAGTATTTATGCTGAGAGTGATGACCCATGTCTTATCTATCAGATACGAAAGGCCAATGATGACTATGAGAGCTATGAACGCCGAAAACCTGCTAAAGATCAGTCTACAACTGAAGTATCGTCAATCTCAGATTCCATTCAACCTGATCTTCCCCTTGAAGAGGAAAAAGACCATTCTTCTGAAGCAACCGAAGCTCCTCAGACTGAAACTAAAGTTGAGTACAAGAGGACTCTCTCTGGTGGTCTTCAGAGCCCTAAAGCAGATGTCCCAAAGAGAGCAATATTGCAAAGGATTAATTCCAAGATGGCCGCCAGTTCATATCAGTTAGGTCAACAACTCTCCCTCAAATGGTCAACTGGTGCTGGCCCCAGAATCGGTTGTATTGCTGATTACCCTGTTGAATTGAGATTACAGGCATTGGAACTCACTAACCTCTCACCACGAACTTTTCATGAATCATCGACCCCAAGGAGGATTGCTGCTATTTCTTCACCTACAGTTTGCAGGCAAAATTTTAGTAATGGAAATATAACGAGCTCTTGACTTTTGAGTCCCGTGTTTTTAGCCTCTCCTACCATTTCTCCTACAGTGTGTTGTGTTGCATATTCGCACATATTCTGCTGGCATTTGCTTTACAATCTCAACACTGTAGTCTGATCTGTCCCTGTCTGCATTTCTTCATAGTTATGTCGAATTTGCTGTCAATAAATGAAGACTTTTTTTAAGCTCCACTTTGACCTTTATATGCACCATCCTTTACCTAATATAGTGTAGACTTTAAGCTCCAAGTCAAGAGTAGAACTAATTATCTGGTTCATTTTGCTCGTTCATACAGAATCTGTTGATTCTCGGCGATAGAAGCTGAATTATGATGGTTATGTACACATTTAGTGAAACCAAACTGTGCTACACCATGCCCAACCCCAATGTCTGTACTCGTACATAATACTAGTGTGCCCAAGTCATGATTGTGACACGTCCCCTAACTGCATAACATAGTGCACTGTGATTGCAATAGGTGTACACATTTACAAATAACAATTTACAAACCTTAGCAGGTTTGTTATCTGCTAATATTCCCCCGCAAACGAAGGGTGGTAGGAGCAAGAATCCTTAGTTTGTGCTTCAGCCGAGTAAAATGTTGAACAGCAAGAGGTTTTTTAAGGATGTCTGCAAGTTGATCAAATGCAGGAACATGCTGGACAGCTAGAATGTTATTTAAGAACTCGTTCCCTGACAAAGTAGAGGTCAAGCTCCATATGCTTCCTACGAGAATGTAAAACTGGATTAGCACTAAGAACCAACGTGCTCAGATTATAGCACCAGATGAATGGAATTTTAGTTTGATAGATTTGGAGCTCCTTAAGTAAAAATTGCAACCACATTAATTTATAAGTAGCGTTAGCTAAGCTACGATATTCAGCTTTAGTACTTGGGAAACGGTAGATTGCTCTTTGAGCTCCATGAAACTAGATTATCGCCAAAAAATAAACAGTAACCATAAGTGGAACGGCGGTCATCTAAGTCCCTTGCCCAATCAGAATCCAAAAACGCATGAAGATAAAAATTATTAGACTTGGAGAAGTGGAGACCATGATTTGCAGTACCACAAAGATATGGAAGAATGCGTTTGACTGCTTTCCGATGTGTTTCAAGAGGAGACTGCATGAATTGTCACACTTTATTTACACAGTATGCTATTTTAGGCCTAGTAATTGTTACATATTGCAATGCCCCAACAGTGCTTCGGTATAAAGTTGGATCCCCATCAAAGAAAGTGCGGGACAGACTTGTCACCTGGGAGTTGGTTGCCATTTAGCATTGCTCATCTTAACTTGATTGACGAGATCTTTGATATACTTCTCTTGGGACAACAATAGACCACCAGTAGCAGTATGCTTCACCTCAATCCCTAAAAAATAATGAAGACTGCCCTAGTCTTTCAAGGAAAATTTAGAGTGTAAACAAGAAATCAGAGACTCAATTGCTGGACTACTACTCCCAACAATCAATATATCGTCTACATATACAATGGCACAGATACAAAGTGTGGCATTGCATTTGATAAAAAGAGAAGTATCTGCTCGAGAAGCATGGAAACCAAGAGATAAGAGATAAGTCATCAAAAGATCAAACCATGCATCCTAATTTACTCATACAAAGTGGTAGACGATCCTCTTCCCTTCTTGTTTCTCTGTCGGTCAAAATTGTCTCAGCCAATTCATTCTGTTTCCTTCCTATTTCTCCTCCAACTGATTTACTCATCTTCATTTCTCATACATCCTAACGATTAAGGTCTATTTGACATGATTTTTGCTTTTGTATATTGTAAAAGAGCACATTGAGGAAGTTACCTTAAAAATTATTTCTCTTCTGAAAGAGTTTTTAAAAAAGTTACATTTGACAAACTTCATCTAAAAGCTTCCTAATTAGAAGTACTTTTATAATTAAACAAACAGTTCAAAAGTGGTTTTTAGATCTCAGAAGCTCATTTTGACTTCTCAAAATCCATATCGAATTGACTCTTAACTCTAATTCCCCTACTTTCGCTAACGTTCAACAAGCTTTGCCTACCATTCACTACACTAATGAAGCCTACGACATCCTTGTCAACGTCAATGTGGTAATGTGGTAGCACAAACTCCTTTTAGCATGTGTTTGGCCCCCATTTTTTAGGAAGAATTAATTTTTGAATAGTGATTGATGGGAGAATGTTTGGTGGAAAAGTGATGAAAAGTGTGCAATATTATTTATTTGGAGAATGTGTGGTTGAAAATGAGTACCGTAGAAAAATGAATGAAAAAAAAAAAGAAGAAAGAAAACGGGGCTGGTTGTTGAGTGCTATAAGTTTCCCATTCTTGTTCTTGGTTCAAGTTTCATATTCCTTATTGGTTTAAGTGCANTACGACATCCTTGTCAACATCAATGTGGTAATGTGGTAGCACAAACTCCTTTTAGCATGTGTTTGGCCCCCATTTTTTAGGAAGAATTAATTTTTGAATAGTGATTGATGGGAGAATGTTTGGTGGAAAAGTGATGAAAAGTGTGCAATATTATTTATTTGGAGAATGTGTGGTTGAAAATGAGTACCGTAGAAAAATGAATGAAAAAAAAAAAGAAGAAAGAATGGAGCTGGGCTTAAACTCACAACCGACAACTACATCTCTTGGAAGTTGTAGTTTCAAACTACATTCATTGACTATGACCAAATTGGTTGTGTTGATGGACGAAAACAATCCCCACCATCAACACTCACTCAAAATGGCACGCAATTCTAAATCATTCCCACATCATGTGGACTCGTCAAGATCAACTAATCCTCAATGCCATCGTTGGCTCGATCTCGCCCACCATAATACCATTTATTGCTCAAGCCAAAACAACTCGTCGAGAATGGACCATTTTATCCACCACATATTAAACTCATGTTTTTATAATCANTGACCAAATTGGTTGTGTTGATGGACGAAAACAATCCCCACCATCAACACTCACTCAAAATGGCACGCAATTCTAAATCATTCCCACATCATGTGGACTCGTCAAGATCAACTAATCCTCAATGCCATCGTTGGCTCGATCTCGCCCACCATAATACCATTTATTGCTCAAGCCAAAACATCTCGTTGAGCATGGACCATTTTATCCACCACATATTAAACTCATGTTTCTATAATCAATTTGATCCCCCGATTGAATCGGGGGCAAACGCCTACGAAAAGATCGCTTGAATTTAAGAAAAGGTCGCTTGGATTTATACATGCCACATCCTTTCGAGGCCGCATCAGGCAAATTAAAAGCTTATTTGGAGTGAATTTTTGTTTGTTGCCTTTTTAATTACAATAATAACAAGTGGTTTCGTATTCTATTTTCGTTTATTTTCAATCGATCAGTAGTTTTTGAATTGGAACCAATTGGTTTGGTTCTAATTCGGTTCTATAATTGGATATGAAACTAATAACTTCATTTATAAGATTTCCCTCGGTTCCAATTCGGTTCGAGCAAGAATGTTACTGCTATACTAAGAACAATACAGACAATAGTTAGTTTAACTACAGAACTAATTGTGTCATAGTAATCAATGCTAGGACATTGATGAAAGCCCTTACCTTCTATGCGAGCTTTGAATCTCTCAACATAGCCATCAAATTTACGTTTAGTTTAAAAAACCACTTACAACCAACAAGATGTTGGAATTAGGTGGAATCGGCTCCCATGTTCTATTTCGGACTATAGCATCATACTCCTCAGACATAGCCTGACGCTATTTGGGGGTCTTTTAGAGTTTGGGCGGCCATAGTGGTGTGTTCGAGAACAGAAAATGGGAAGAATTGGATATGAAAGTTCATTTTTGTAAGAGTTTTGTGAATATTGTTTTTAGCCGTAGTTGTCATGTAGTGAATAGGCAGGGAATGGTTCATGGGTAGATTGAGGTGTGGAAGTGTTGGGAGATGATTGGGTGAGATAGATGAGTGCATGGGAACATATATTGAACAAACTTTACATGGAGAGAGACATAAATTTTGAATGTTGAAGGATCAAAACAATAGTATACACTTTGAATGTTGAAGGATCAAAACAATGAAGACGCAAGGTTTAGAGTGGGAGTCAAACTTGTGGGAGGTACATGGGCCATGGGTAACATCGACAACCAAAAATTCGTAGTTTGGCGTAATAAGGAGTAGTTCTAAATATGTTTCATATGGCAAGAAGTGGAGTAATACGAGTGTTGGCATGTGATTGATTAAGTAAACAACAGTAGCCAAAGCGAATGGAGTGAGGCATGAGATAATAGTGCTACACCGATTTCGACAATGTGAAGGCGTTGTCGTTTTGGGGTGACCCTTGTGATCGGGGGTGTGAGACAACGGGATATACCATTGATTGATAGAAAATGAGAGTCTGAATGTAGATTTTTTATATAATACCGAGACAAGCATTTTATGAAAAATAAAATGACAAAGATGTAAGAGTCCGAATTTATTCGTCGAAAAATGCATTTTGGAATGGAAATCGTCGAATGCCCTAATCTATGATGTCACTTGAAAATGCAAGCAATGGGGTGAATGTTGGCCACTCATGTACACCATCTTCAGTTTTGTCTGTTAGAAGCATTGCACCCTTCGAAAGTCCTTCACCAACCAAAAATAAAAAATAAAAAAAATGATAATAATAATAATAATAATAATAATAATAATAATAATAATAATAATAATAATAATAAACAGCTGGAAAGAACTCAATAAAAAAAATTATGTCGGTGTCCATCTACTTCAATTTTAACATCCCACTATATTTTTGGGGCATCAAAATTTTGAGACCTCAAAAATGTAAGGAAGTGTCAAAATTTAAGAGGAGAGCATCATATGTGGGCTCATTGATTTGGCTATTAATCAACTTAAATGAATCCACATTTTAAATCATAATTTGAACTGATCAAATATACTTTGTATTCGTATGATTCACAACTATCGAACACTTATATCCACATATTTCGTAAAACTAAGCGTTTATAAATCTTTCCTTTTAACACAAATATATAATAATTAAGCGTGAGAAATGCGAGAAGGTATTCGCCTTAATTTTTGTTCTACTCATCGAAATTCTCTATCTCTGTCTCATAATCTTGGTGAATGATGATAATTCTTCTTTTCATTCTTGGAAATCACTTCCATTTNCATCATATGTGGGCTCATTGATTTGGCTATTAATCAACTTAAATGAATCCACATTTTAAATCATAATTTGAACTGATCAAATATACTTTGTATTCGTATGATTCACAACCATCGAACACTTATATCCACATATTTCGTAAAACTAATCGTTTATAAATCTTTCCTTTTAACACAAATATATAATAATTAAGCGTGAGAAATGAGAGAAGGTATTCGCCTTAATTTTTGTTCTACTCATCGAAATTCTCTATCTCTGTCTCATAATCTTGGTGAATGATGATAATTCTTCTTTTCATTCTTGGAAATCACTTCCATTTCCCCAAAAGTGCAGCTTCCACCTACCCACAAACGAGTTCTATATATTATTATTATTATTATTATTATGCCAACTTGTATCTATCTGTCCTTGTTAACTTCTTTCACTGGATACAAACCTCCACACATGGATTTGCATGTACACAACGTTATTTAACATCACAATATCAATCGAACACTTATACTGGTGTTCTAACATCATGACCCTAGATAACATTATTCTATATAAAATACAGATATTTCAGTTTACTCTTAGTCAGCTTTCAGGATTTGCAATACAGTCTCATTATAGGTAGACATGTACATGGTTCGATTCGATTCGATTTATTGAAATAATATTTTCTTGAGATCTACTCCAATACCACCTTCACGATAAACGAGATTTGAATTTGTTTAATTCATTTGGTTCTCAAGATTTTGGTCGAGACCCACAAGGGTACATGATGACAAAACACACATGTTAAAGCCTATTGGCAATTGTTAGGTTCCAACTTCGACCTTTTTAGACCAATCAAATTCAGATTTAATCAATATACTTGCAACATTGTAATATCAAAGCTAAAACCTTATTTTATGTTTAGAATAATTGTGAACAAACATTTCACTTGCGACTTTTTACCTTTTATCATGTCTAACGTTGTCCATCCGGTATAATAAATGTATAATTTGGGTTTCGATAAAATCTATCCTAAAGTCGAGATGCTATTGTGCAACGTTGGTTAGTGTGTTTTGACATTAGCTAGTTATGTTATGTCAAACATTAAGCCACCGTTTAAGCTTCATTATTCAAAAATTCATTTTTTTAAAGTTCATTTTCAATTTACATTCTCCTAATAAAATAATTTAAACGCAACTCCAAAATCTTTTCTTACTTCGTAATTATACATTTTCCAAAAAATCACTATTACAAAACTCATTTTTTGTGAAAATGGGGATCAAGCAGGGGGCTAAGTAAATGGTTTTATAAATATAAACTAAATGAATCTCTTTTAATTCTTTATCGATTTAAAGTTTTAATTATACGTGATTCAATATGGCACCAGCTCATACATAGATTTTAAGTTCAAGTATCGTTGGTGTAACCATTTATGAAATTTAGAAGCAAAACTTTTGACAGAAAATTAATATTCCTGATGATAAATTGAAGATATGAATAAAACAGTAGATTCGCCACAAGAGAAATATCAGGATTAATTAACCTAATTAATTAAAACCCTAAATTGCAGATACAACGAATACATATTTAACAAACATTAATGCTTGTATGTACAGTCAAAAAGCAGCAGCAGCTACATGCCAATCAATCTGTACAACATAAAGAACCCACAGTACTAACTTGAGATGCAGGCTACAAGACGATGATCCACATCTAGGCATCTCCATTCTCTACACAACTGGCAATCTTAACCGGTCTCGATTGCACATATAATTCTGCCCTATTTTGCGGCGTAGTAGACATTTTTCAGGGTGCTTGGACCAATTTGAGCTCGAACCATAACCTGTAAACCGCCGTGAAAGGTGGCTGTCAGTCCGGGGGAGAACCGGGGAGTAGTGGTTTGCGGAGGTGCTAATTCAATATGGAAACGATTCAACAATGAAAGTGCAACACTTTTGAGTTCCACAAGTGCCATTTCTTTCCCCAAACACACCCTAACTCCTGCTTGAAAAACTGGGAATTTAAAAGGGTTTTCTTGAAAGAAAACCCCATCTTTTAACCATCTTTCTGGCTTGAATTCTAAGCAATCTGTGCCCCACAGCTCCTCACTTCTTCCCATTGCGTATGGATGATAAGTAACCCTCCTCCCCTTCTTCACCGGCGTCCCATCAGGTAAAACATCGTCCTCCAAGCAGAATTTTGAATCAAATTGTATAGGTGGATACAATCTCATGCTCTCATACATTGCTGCATGCAAATAATGAAGTTCTTTCATTTGTTCATAGCTTGTAATCTCCTTGTTTTGCCCAATAACTCGATCAGCCTCGACTAGAATGGCGGCCTCAGCCTCTGGGTGGTTTGCCATTAGCCAGAAAAAGCTCGTCAAGACAGATGCCACTGTGTCACGGCCGGCCAAGAGGAAGCTAACCACAATATCCCTGAGAAATGTTTCATCACTAACAGAAGTCATGAATCTTGACAGGAGATCTTCTTGATCAGAAAACCCGAATTTTCGCCTTTGATTTATGACCTCTTGGGCTAATTTGTTGATCATCTTGATTGATTTCCGAAGCTTTTTCTCATCTCCAATGTTTAAAAGCCGTCTGATCTTCCAAACAAATGGAGAGACAGTCATGGCTCTTTCAGCAGACAGTTTTGATGCTAAGTCGAAAGAAACAGCAAATTTTGATATAGGTAAGGTCAATTCCAAACACTTAGGGTCTAAACCAAATGAAAATCTGCAAATACTATCAAAACAAAACCTTCGAAAAACATCTTGTAAATCTATAAATATATCTTCTTTCCCTTTTACAGATTCTAAAAGGGGTACCAACCGTTGTTCAATCTCATGATGAACAACTTCGAAAGCATATGATCTTATTGATGTTCGATCAAGCTCAAGACTTGCCATTTTCCTCTGAAACCTCCATAAATCTCCATCCACGTTGAATATGCCCCGGCCCAGAAAGTCACCCAAGATTGCAGAAAAGGGTTTCCCCTTTGGAAAATTATCAAACCTTGTTTTGAGCATATATTCAACATTAACAGGATTTGCAGTAATAGTATTATCAAGAACATGAATATGAATAGTCCGAGTAGGAGATTTTTTAAGAAGATAAGTAAACCAATCACACAGATTATCAAACTGGTTTTTCCAGCTTGATTTCATGTAAGATTGACAAACTTCACACTTGCACCAAACCCTCAGTCTTGCAAAGTAGAAGATCAAAAAGATTAACAAAACCGTGACGATCAAGAAACAGCAGAATTCTTGATTAAAAGACCAATAAAACCCAGAAACTGCAGACTCCATGGAGGATAAAATAAGATAAAAAGGATGAAGAACAAAAGAAAATATCAGACGCCAATGGGTGATAAAGAGACGAAATGAAAACTTTAATGATATTAAAAAGAGTGCACGTTCACACATAGAAACATTTACGCATATATAACAGCATGACCATATAAATCAGTGGCCACACAATAAATTGTTTGATATTAAATTGAAAAAAAAGGACTGATAAAGGAACAAAATAAGAATATAAACACGAATAAGGCGTGGGTAAAGAAAGGGAGTTCAGGTAGAAGATGCACATGCTGTTGAGTGGAGTAATAACCCTATTACTATGCTTTACTATCTAATTAATTTTGTTTGCAAGTGAAGAAGATCTATATATTACTGATTCAATCTCGAGTCACAACAAAGATGAACTTAACCAGCCTACTTATGAATCGGGAGTGGAATAACAAGATATTTTCTAAAAAAAAAAATCACTTTTCTGTAAAATTTATTCTCAAAAAATAGGTCAAGCAATGACTTAATATTAACTTGACCAAAGAATAGATTAATGAGTTAAATAGAGGAAGGTGTAATCGGCACAAAACATTCATATCCTTTACATGTTCTGTTCAAAACATCATATCCTTCATTTTGGCTCAGTATAGTTTAAAATCATGCAAACAATTTTGTGTTATACAATTTTGACGTCCATTTTCTTCGTTAAAGCCTTGTAAACTATTGAATTTACTTTCCTATTTAAATAAACAAAAAATAAATAAATTTGCAGTCATGATTTTAAATTTTTCAAAAGTCCGAATGAATCTCAATTAAAACAATTTTAATTTTTTTTTTTAAAAAAAATCATCTTTCTAACCAATCCCACTCCCACTCTCGGCCACCATCACCACCACGCAGTTGAAGAAACAGCAATGAAGTAACAGGGTGCATTGAAGCAAAAGCGTTGAAATCGTGCTTTCTTCCTCAAACTTCCACGAAAGCTAATTTCCAAGTGCTGTTCAACCGTGATAGGTGGTGTTTGACTGGCAATAATAACGGTTCATGGGATGATTTTCTGGTTGATGACATTCTTAATCTTGATTTCCTGATCAGGACTTTCAAGAGAGGTTGTTTTTTAATGAAGATGGACAAAAGAAGGGTGTACAACAAAGAAATTACTTTTTCCGGCGCCGACGCGATTGATAACGTGCCCTCAGGCAAACTTTCGGTTCCGGTAGCGGGAAATTTTATAATTTTGGGAAAAAAAAAATTATTTTTGGAAAAAAAGGAAAAGAACCAAGCTTTTGAATTTGTTACCGGTTGATGATTTGGAGAATATGGAGGGGCGTTCGCAATTCTTGGATGATTCTACATCTGGGATTTCATTACTATGTCCCGCCGGATTTTTCATGGAGAAGGCCAGAGAATTTGGAGAACCCAATTGTGGTGGTGGTTGTGATGGTGGCAGCAGAGAGCAGGAATGAGAGTGGGATGGTTGGAAAGATAATTATTTTGTTTTAATATATTTTAAATTATTTTAGTTGAAATTCGTTTGTATTTTTCGAAAATTTGATTCTATGATTAAAGGATACATTCGTCATTTTATAAGACTTTAGTGGATAAAATGAACAGTAAAATTGTTCATAATGTTTGCTTGGTTTGAGGGTTCATTACGTCACAATGACATGATAAGGATATTTTGCACAAAACATTGTAAAAGATAAGATTGTTTTGTGCCAATTATCCTTATCGAAAATCCCAAACATGTTTAGCCCTGTCTTGGTTTAACGTGTAATTAAAATATTGATAATAATTTAAGTCGTATTAAACAGTAAATTTTAATCGCACATTTAATATCGTACATAATGTTTAACTACACATTTCTTCATTTCTTATTAAAAGCTAGTTTTTTTTTTTTAAACAAACTGAATAGTAGCTTGACAAGTTTTTACACATACACTATATTTTTCTCGTTTTATCCACATAATTGCTTAATACATAGTTTTTAGCCCCGACATAAGGATTGGTCTGGACAAAGCGATAGGTCATTGAAAACTAACTCCATGGTTGAACAAGTGGGCCAACTCTTATCAAATATAATATTTTTTATTATATAATAAATAGTAGGGTTGAGAAAAAAAAGTTGTCAACTTGTCGAATAGAATCGAAACTTCTATTTTCGAGCAACTGATTTAGGCACACGCCAGCGTTTCAGTTCATAAACGAACCAAACCATTTAAAAACTACTCGGTTTAGATTTCAATAGTTAAAAATGTTTGAAACCAAATCGTACCGCTCACTTATATTTAGATTATCAATTACCTGTCTAGTTAAAGAGTTTGGGTCACGGTCTAATAGATTGACCTGGACATGATCGACAATCGGATCACGAGTTTTCCGGTTGAACTACCTAGCCAATTTAGGGTTAAAACCTTAATGCATATTAATTATGCATCTGTTTGATACACATTAAAATTTTCATTCTCATTCTTCTACTCATTTTCAATCACATATTCTTTAATAAAATAATATTTTTCCATCATATCATAAATTTTCTTTTCATTTTTCAACCACACATTCTCCATTAATCTACTATTCCAGAATACATTCTTCCAAAATAATGTGGCTCAAACACACCTTATATTCAACATATTTGGTCTAAACTTGAGTCCTAGGACAATTTGACAATTTTTTAGGGCTATTGATCTCTAAATGTGCACGGTCCAAATGTCAATTGTCTGTACCACCTCACTCTTTGTTTACCTATAGTTATATGTGTTATCTGCACACTTAAGACACTGTTAGATAGCAAGGCCATTGTACAATTTCTTGCACTTCATATATCCAAAAATGGATGGAAGAAAATAAATGGACAGAGTTTTGGTTGGGTTTTCAAATATAGCATACGTTTGGTATGTGCAAATCTGGGGTATTTACAGGAAAATTGAGTCACAGGTATTTCTAATCTTTCGACCACCATATGGGCTTATTTGGCTTGTTTTCGATGGGCCATTGACTTTGTCACTGTCATGTCATTGGTTCTATAACTTTTTTGCTGTTACTGTGTCGTTGGTGTTAAACAATTCAAAGAAA
>CAIGRH010014940.1:0-11313 GCA_903798295.1 Fraxinus nigra | reverse complement strand
TATAAATTGGAATTTAGGTGTGGCATGTGGGTAATCGAATTGGAGAGAAAAGATTAGTTGGTTGTACATCCCAACCTAATCCTAACCCTAACTGCATAAAAGAGGCACTTTCTTTTGCCACGTGTTGCGCTCTCGTGCTTTGCCTCAAAACGACGTCGTTTGGCTTACTATTCTGTTGCCCACCGACCTCTTCTCACTTTAGCGGAAACCCTACGACTCTCCTCGCCTTCTCCTACTTCCCCTGCATTCGAAATCGAAACACCTACCACCATCTTCATCTCGATTCCCGGCTGCAAGACCTTCACATCCTTCCCCAACAACTCCATAAGATCCCATAAGGGTTATACTCACAGGCCACAGCAATGCCCGTTTGGCACCTTCCTCTGTTCACAAAATCTGACGCCCCAGTTGATTCCCCCTAAGGTATTTATTATTTTCTCTTTGTTAATCTTCTCTTCTCCTGGATGTTCCAGTTTATCTTTCATTTTTTCGCTCCATAGGTTCGGTTCAGTCCGGTTCGGTTCGGATATTTTGGCCACCCCTACATGTGGGTAATCGAATTGGAGAGCAAAGATTAGTTGGTTGTACATCCCAACCTAATCCTAACTTTAATCCTAATCCTACCCTAATCCTAATCCTAACTGCATAAAAGAGGCACTTTCTTTTGCCACGTGTTGCGTTCTCGTGCTTTGCCTCAAAACGACGTCGTTTGGCTTACTATTCTGTTGCCCACCGACCTCTTCTCACTTTAGCGGAAACCCTACGACTCTCCTCGTCTTCTCCTACTTCCCTTGCATTCGAAATCGAAACACCTACCACCATCTTCATCTCGATTCCCGGTTGCAAGGCCTTCAGATCCTTCCCCAACAACTCCATAAGATCCCATAAGGGTTATACTCACAGGCCACAGCAATGCCCGTCTGGCACCTTCCTCTGTTCACAAAATCTGACGCCCCAGTTGATTCCCCCTAAGGTATTTATTATTTTCTCTTTGTTAATCTTCTCTTCTCCTGGATGTTCCAGTTTCTCTTTCATTTTTTCGCTCCATAGGGTGTATTAATGTTCTGGAAGTTCTTAAATTCCGGAAATTTTTACTAGGTTAAATATATTAACCATTTAGACATATTGGGTTAATGTTAATTTAGCTGCTCCGAATTCATCTCTTTTGCCACTTCAGTTTTATTTTTACAGAAATCTTTTTTCTTGCTGTTCATGTCAAATTATTGGGTTTTGATGGGTTTCTTTGTGCATGCTACTCTTGATAAGTTACGATTTCAGAATACTATTATTTATTTTTTATTTTAATTTTGTAACACAATAAGTTACATTTTGAATTATGTTACACAACCGATTCGATTTTGCTGGTCGCCCATACTCTTGTTACCCAATCCTTGATAAGATCAATTCCACACGAAAGAAGAACCCATCATCCATTTCTTTTTTCTTCTGTAATAATTCCAGTTATTTTTTTATGAAATTTTATGGGCCCCCTTTATACACCAGGTATTGCAATTTTGTCTTTTTTAACGTGTTTAGCTTCAATTCCACAAGATTGATGGGCTATTAGGGTTTCAGCTACCCAAAATTGAAGGGGTGTCATTCATTCATTTATTTTAGAAGTTTGGTTAATTAGATAGTTTTTGAATAAAAATAATTCACAAATACCCTTAAAACAGAAAAGTTTACAATTCCATATTAATTTTTTATGGGAGTTTGGATTTTGTGTAGAAATACATACGTTCTTCACATTTCGATTTCAATTTTGGCTGCTTCGGAAGGAGCTTAATTAATAATTTTGCGTTATTGCGATTGAATTTATGTCTTATTTTTATTTATTATGTAATTGCATATCTTTGTGAATGTATAAGCCCGGAAGTAGTCTTCTTTGGTTAATTTAGATCGCTAACTATTATATTGATTGTGTGAGTATTTTAGGATTATCTTCTTGGTGGAGTGTAGTTTTCTAAGATTGCTAAAGATTATGCTGTGTAGTGATTATTTTAGGATAGTTTTTTTTTTACTGTTGAATATTTCTAACCAATTGTGTATTTGTCTTTGAAAGTGATAATGTGATATTCATTTCTTGTGGGTTATATTAGATTATATGGGTTCTTTATATCATGTTGTAATTTCCTTTCAAAGGATACGGTAAAAATAAAATGAATTCCTAAATCAAGAGATTATGGATCTTATCGAGCAAATAGAAAGCCAACCTATCATATTTGAGTTTTGGAAAATGGTATTATTTGCTTTGAGACATGTTACTCTCTAGCTTGTAGGCACATCTACCAAATTTAGACGATGCTGAGCTGAAACTTATCAAGTTTTGATGATCATTCTCAATATAAATCACCGAAGATGTCAAAACTATCATTATGCCCTCAGAAATTGTCTAATGTTGGGGGAAGAACTTTTGTTTTCCTTAAATTGGACTTTATTTATTCAAAACATACTGTGTTCAAATCCCACAGAAAATAAACAAACAGAGATGAGCATAAATGCATTGCTCGCTTTGTTATCTGATTACTTGTGGCTTCGTTTCTAATTTTTTAGACATGAAGTATGGAAAAGAAACTGTTGTGGTTGACATAGTTTAGGAGATCTATTGTTAGCTCTTTGTTCCTTAATGAAGTTTAATCTTCTTTAGTTGCTTTTTTTTTTTAATGTTAGATGGTTGTGGAGGTGTTGGTATCGATCAATTAATGAAGTATATGATTTTGACAATAATGTGTGGCAGTTTTTTAAAAATGGCATACTACAAGCTCATAAACAAAGCTCAAGGTAGAAGAACGTGCCTTTTCATTTTCCACAGACTACAAACCTAACCTCAAGGCAAAGAACTGAAGTGCACCTGCTTATAACTTAGCTCCTTGATTGATGCTAAGTTATTCAATCAACTAGACCCTCCATAATTTTATTCTGAAATTTAAAGAAAGGCCTTAAGGAGGTAGCTTATTGTTTGTTTCTTCTGACAGTTAAATATGTTCAAACAACTATAAAAATCTATGTGATTCTTGATTACTAATCTTGTGGAAAAGGAATATATTGAAATTTTATGATCTTTCCCTCATATATAATTTAAGTTGTCTGACAGTTGTACCTTTTGAGCTTGACTACTAACTTAGCTTGTGTTTGTATTGCTATAAATGATCCATCCTCTTCTGTAGTGATGGACAACTACAAAATGCACCTCAGTATCTTTATGGCCTTACTCCTTCGCAGATGGATATGTTCATGACAGAAGATAATCCTGTCATGTTCACGACAGACGGAAAAAGTTACTGAGGTTTGCCTCTCATGTTTAACTACTTACAGCTTATATAAGTTTCTCAATGACTATTGTTTTGAAAGGTTGTGTGTTATATTTTGATGTTTGTCCCACTCCCTCCGAAAGAGCAAATGAAAAAATAACAAAACATTTTCATGTCCTATTTCTGGCATTTCATTTGGGTGAGTTGAATTAAAGTTTATTATTGAAAATACTTTTAGCCCAAAGTCCTTGTACTGTTTGCTACCATGATAGGAAAGCATTTCATCATCCTGCAATTATTTAAATAACGGTGGAATGTGGAGTCTTTTTGGCATGATTGAAAGAGGCCCCTCGAAGTATAGCACGAGTGTCAGTATGTACCGTGGAGGAGCTAGAGGATATGGAAGACTCAGAACCACTCCTCCTGATTTGCCATCTTTGCTTCTAGACTCTCCAATTGTCTATCTTGGAATACCAGTATTGCATTGCTTTCTATCTCTTGCTTAACAGACGTCTATTTATTTATTTAATATCTTTAATGGTAGTGGCTACTCATGTTTTCATTTCTACTGTCATGTTGATTAATTGTCGTAAATATTCGCAGATTGTACCAGCCTAACTGAGCTTCTTGTCGCTCAGTTTATGTGGTTGGATTATGACAGCCCATCAAAGCCCATATATCTATACATAAACTCATCTGGCACCCAGGTGAATCATATAACATAATGTAGCTTTTATTTTCTTGTCTTCACTACTTGAGAACAATTAAATTAAATTAATTTAGCCTAATCTTTCTCCCTGGATTTTTCTAAAGCCCTATTGTTTTGTTTCCCTATACTTTCATGTAGAATGAGAAAATGGAGACTGTTGGGTCTGAGACTGAGGCCTATGCTATTGCTGACACCATGGCTGTAAGAACCTGCCCATTTTTTTATAAATCAGATAATTAACTGAAAAGAAAATTAAGTATCAAACATTTTTCAAAGCCCAGAAATGTCATAGTTCCACTTTTTTTTAAGTAAAATAAGAGTAGCTTAACTTGATGGTTTTTGTTTATCTCGTAACTAATCCTTCTTTAAACTTTATCTTCTGAATATTTTTTGTCAAAAGTACTGCAAATCAGATGTCTATACAGTAAATTGTGGCATGGCATATGGTCAAGCAGCAATGCTTCTATCACTTGGAGCGAAAGGTTATCGTGCATTACAGCCAACTTCATCCAGTAAGATTCAATTCTTTGCATATCAGCATGGGTTCTTTTTACATTCAGCTATTCAAGTGCAACCATCCTGATAATAAAGCTTTCTGAATGCATATAATGCATATTTAGGTTTACCGATGATTGCCCAGTTTGGGCATTTACAAGATTTTTAATACTCTATCTAATCATCTTGAAAGGCTTAGCCGAGATGTTTGGTACATATGGCAAAGTCAAGGGAGTTTATGCAGCAGATGAGAGTGGCACTCGTGTTATTGTATCGTATCATGAGGACAGTAGCGCACAAGCAGCGCTTAAGGAACTAGATGGCATCCATGTTCTGATCTTGGAGGCTGTTCATTTCACATTCGCTATTCTGCACAATCACTTGGCAAGGTGCGGACTTTGTACTACCTGTAATTTTCCATACCTAATATGTTAAGGTAACTGCAGATTTGAACATATTTGATATGGTTCTTTAATGAGCCCAAGCATCCACAATGTTAGCAATAATTCAAGGGGCAATTTGGTATAACTGTGAACACATGGATTACTTACCCATTGTTTTACTGAATGTCTTCAGTGGGGGCAATGAACCAATTCAGCTATCTCCTTCTATTGGTTTCAGCAAAAAGGTAGTTCAGCAAGTCCTACAATTTGCAGTAAAATATCCATCTGTAATTTGATGAAGTTCGTCTTCTGTCTCAACTAATTACACTTTTGAATTAAGTACGTTTGATCCTCATGTAATGGTGTGCTTAATCTAAGTTTTAACTCTTATGACTCCATTTTCTCTATTCATCGATTTTGAGTAAGTAAGAATTAAATGATTCAAACCTTTTTTGGGTCAGCATAGTTAGTAGTTGAACTCAAAGATTTCTCTATTTTGATGCTATACTATCCGTGAGGTATTTTCTTGGGTTATTTTTACATTTTTAATGGTTATTTTTTTTTTTTTTAAATTATGGATCTGTACTTATTTAGGAATAGGCATTTCAAAACTGAAATTTATTTATAAAAAAAATGAAGTTTTTATGGGGTTTTCATGAATTATACCGAAATGTTCAATTTTCCATGGTTTATGTTAAAGATATGCAAAGATCTATCATAATTCTCCGATTTTGTGAGGTAATTTATATAATAGTACTTTAATTGTGTAATTAGTTTCTTTTTGAAGCATAATTTAGATGACATTTGACTTTTTGCAACTTAATATGTCAATTGGTTGTTCTTCACTCAGTGTCATTCAAAGATAATAGGATCAGTTAATAGCTGAAGGTTCTCTTGTGGAATTTAAAATGGGTTTACCAACTTGGGTAGAATGCCTGGAGGTTGCAATTGAAAATTTTGGACTTGCTAGAACATAGGGTACAGATAAAGTTTAGCTGGAAAAGTAGCATCTATAATTGGTAGGACTTTTGTTCTCCTCTTCTGGTGATAATTTGGTTTTACCATAAATTGATTATAATTACTGAGTAGAAATGTCAGCATCAGCTATTTCATAGCTCCAATATCATTACAATTGCTTAGTAACTTAACATGATTTCAATTTTCGTATTTTTAATCTCCAATCGTAATTTTTTTGTTGCCGATTGTTGGGTCCAATGATTTTTAATTCTCCATGTTCTAGATTTAATGCATTTTACTCTTTTAAATTTTTTTCTTTTTCAGATATTAAATTGAAAATTAAAATAGACGTAACCAGTTTTTATTTTTTATTTTTCTTTCGGGATTTAATTCATAAAATCTCTTATATTCTTTCTTTCCCTTTGTATATGGAGACATATTACAGAAATCTTAATTGGCTTCTTTGTTCCAATAATTCCTACTACGCCTATCATATTATAATTACTCAAGTATCCGTTCTCGATGTTCATTGTACCGCTTGTGGGTTTCTCCTGATAGGTTATTCCTTTGTTTAAGCTATTTGTCTCAGTGTTCGTCAAACTCAAAGAGGCAAAAGAAACATAGCTGCACATCTTATCTCGTTTCAACTGGTGAATAAATTTTCATTTTTGTGATTCTATTTCTAGACTTAAATATTTTCTTTCTTGCTAAATTGATCAGTGGAAGTACCTGTCTTCGTCAATGCTTTTCAATATATCATATTTTGGTTTATTAACTTTTTCTTTTTATATTCCCTACAGAAATTAGGAAACAAACTTCTCCAGCCCAGAAGGCATAAAGAAGCTGCAGAGCATTATACTGCAGCTATATCGAAAAGTAGCACGTGGTGCCATTCTATGGCTATCTGTTTCTGCAATCATGAAGCTGCATACCAAGCACATGGTCAAATTGGTAATGCCGTTGCTGATTGTAATGTAGCCATTGCTCTTCACCATAATTACCAGAAGGTTTGGGTCTAAATCACACAATGTACTATATTTCATTGAAAGTGCAAGTTGTCGTTTTTTGTTTCTATTTTTCCTGAGATTTTACTTGCTTATAGATTGGCTTTTGTCATCTTCATTTCAAAACATGCTTTTTATTCACCCTAGGCATGAGAGTAATTAATATTTTTCTTTGAAATAAGGATAAGTTTAGCACTAGAAATGATAAAAATTATGCTCCATTTATAATGTCTATAAAATAGGATCAATGTAAAGAACACAAACTGTATTGTGGATAGGAATGTATTGCTGTGTCTAAATTTCACTCCTCGCTCTCTTCCCCCCATAGGTATGTATTTGAGCATGTGTTTGTATATCCCATGATGGCATATAAGATCCATAAAAATAACAGCTACCTAACAATTTTAATGGCGACAGAGAATGGCCGAGTATATGCTTCAGTATGCTGAACTTCTGCAAGAAAGAACTCATGATGCAGCAACCAACGCCCTAGCAAATATTACAGAATCCTTAATGACAAGTCATTATTCTGATAGATTATTTAACATGAAAGGAGAGGCTTTTTGCACTGTATGTCCTCATCAAATCTCTCATAACTGATATACATTGTTTTTCTCAAAGGTCTAGCTTTCATTATTATTTTTCTTTTTTACTCATGGCCTCAAATTGGTAAGTATTTAAATTATCAATGATTTAACAATTGCGGAAATACGATGGATGATCGAAATATGTAAGCAAACTCTTCGTATTTCTCGGAAAAACCTTACTTTTGCTGGCATGAATGATTCCAATTGCAAGAGCTCTCATGTGAGGTTATGGAGGTGACGCCTGCAATCGAAGTCCTCCTATCATCTGGGAAGGCTTGACATAACTCTTAATTTAATTGAAAAACAAGAGGAATTGATTCCTATTGCCCCTGCGTAAAACTCATTATCCATCAAGAACCAGATTGAATTATATATTTTATTTGTGTTTGATTATGTTGACACCATATCTTATTATGTAGGTATAGAAACATAAACCAGGAATCTGCAATTCTTTTCCCTGCCAATGTACGCAAGCTTCTAAACTTGAAGGTCTGTGAACTTATATATTAAGTTTGTATTTTTATTCAGGTACAAATTCTTAGCTATTAAAATAGGCGTTCAGATATCCAAGCATAAGAAAATGTGCGGCTGTTATGAGCACTTGTAATCTTTGTTAAGAATTTTAAAGCAGAATGAAATCTCTTATATTCTTTATTTCCGTTTGTCAATGAAGACATTACAGAAATCTTAATTGGCTTCCTTGTTCCAATAATTCTTACTAAGCCTATCATATTATAATTACTCAAGTATCCATTCTCGATGTTCGTTGTACCGCTTGTGGGTTTCTTCTGATTGGTTATTCTTTTGTTTAAGCTCTCTGTCTCAGTGTTGAGCAAACTCAAGAAGTAAAAGAAACATAGCTGCACGTCTTCTCTCAGCTCAACTGGTGAATACATTTTCATTTTTTGTGATTCTATTTCTAGACTTAAATATTTTCTTTTTTGCTAAATTGATCAGTGGAAGTACCTGTCTTCATGAATGCTTTTCAATATATCATATCTTGGTTTATTCACTGTTTCTTTTTATATTCCCTACCAAAATTAGGAAACAAACTTTTCCAGTCCGGAAGGCATAAAGAAGCTGAAGATCATTATACTGCAGCTATATCAAAAAGTACCAAGTGACGCCATTCTATGGCTATCTGTTTCTGCAATCATGCAGCTGCATACCAAGCACATGGCCAAATTGCTAATACCGTTCCTGATTGTATTGCAGCCGTTGCTCTTGACCATAATTACCAGAAGGTTTGGGTCTAAATCACACAATGTACCATTAGTTCATTGAGAGTACAAGTTATCATTTTTTGTTTCTACTTTTTCTGAGATTTTTCTTGCTTATACATTGGCTTTTATAGTAAAAAAAAACCTTCAAATCACTCCACATTATTAAATACTCAGTAAAAATACAGCACGTGCATTGCACGTGCCTAAACTAGTATTTTTAAAAAGTTGTTCAGTAAAATTGATATCAAAGTCATTGTAAGACATTTTCAAAATACGAGAAGCCATAGGTAACAATGTGACATAAATCTCAATGTGTTGTTATTGGAAAATAAAATCGCAGTTAAATGCTGCCCCAGTGCCCCCACTGAGTTTAATTCTTGGTTCTACTGGTATGTAACTCAAATTTCGTGTGACTGGAAGTACTTTTCAATGAACAGTCATTTTCTTTTCTTTTAGATCATCTGCAATTTTTAGAATACTCACTAAAATTAAAATCTGCGCCCCTTTCTAATTCTCTATGTTTGTATCTTCGTTTAGGCATGTAACCTATCATATTTTCTTGATTTACATTCATTTTCTCAGTCTTGGGTTGTGTCGTTACATGGAGAGATACGTTATACACGGCATACTTTTCTTTACTTCATGCAAGTGTCCATTTTGTGTGATAATGTAGCTGTTCAATACCTTACTCATTTCCTATTTTTCTTGTTTAGGAACATTTTCAAAAACTAAGAATCGAGAGCACAATTGAGTTCTTCTGAACACACCTCCAAACAGGTGATTTGTTCTCGTCCTATATTTCAATCTTTTCCATCCTCTTCTGTTGGCAAATAAAAGGAATGGAGTTCTAAAGAATTTTCAGTCCATACTAGTTATTGAGGAAGTCCAAATGAACTCAAGTCATTTACTTAAATTTTTCTATGTTCACATTAAATCCCGTCAAAGCAAAATGTTTCAGTTGCTTTAACTGTACACAAAAACCACGACTGGGTTTAAGGGAGTGAGTTGATGGCATTGAACTTTGATGAGGCCATCTGGAAATTAATCTAATGTTCTTGCTATCTTATTTTTGAACGAGAGATTGCGTATTTTGAAAATCTTAAATGTACTGTTGTCCCTACCTCCCCTGCCTCCATGCTTTTCATTTCATCGAGTTTGCTATCTTATTTTTGAACGACAGATTGCGTATTTTGAAAATCTTAAATGTACTGTTGTCCCTACCTCCCCTGCCTCCATGCTTTTCATTTCATCGAGCTTTGATCGAGAGAATCTTTATTTGACCCCATTAGTGTTTGTAGTAGGAACTTGAAACAGAAGTACTTGCAATGTGGGTTTGGTATGGAAAACGTATGGAGTTTGTTCTCATGAATTCCGCATATATAACTCAGATCCTGATTTGTCGATTTATTTTACAATTAGATTCTCAACGAACACGCTACAATTGTTCTTGAGAACATACTCCAGTTTTTTAGAATTGTTCTTGCGGCTATCTTTATTTTCTCTGGGGTAAAAAGTTATTCATGGTTTTTTTATTTTTTTATTTTTATTGAGTCGATTCTAACAAAATCTATACTCTATTAAAAACAACCTAGTCTTGGTACTATTCAAATTATATCTATTTTGATATTTGCTATCTTATTTTTGAACGACATATTGCGTATTTTGAAAATCTTAAATGTACTGTTGTCCCTACCTCCCCTGCCTCCATGCTTCTTATTTCATCGAGCTTTGATCGAGAGAATCTTTATTTAACCTCATTAGTGTTTGTAGTAGGAATTTGAAACAGAAGTACTTGCAACGTGGGTTTGGTATGGAAAACGTATGGAGTTTGTTCTCAGATCCTGAATTGTCGATTTATTTTACAATTAGATTCTCAACGAATACGCTACAATTGTTCTTGAGAACATACTCCGGTTTTTTAGAATTGTTCTTGCGGCTATCTTTATTTTCTGTGGTAAAAAGTTATTCATGTTTTTTTTTTTTTTTAATTGAGTCGATTCTAACAAAATCTATACTCTATTAAAAACAACCTAGTCTTGGTACCATTCAAATTATATCTATTTTGATAACTTGAATATCTGTAATTGATCTTCCATGGACAAGTAGTTTTGTGCATTTAGTTGTCTAACATTGAACTTTGAAACCAAGTTAACCTGAGATTTATTTAAATGATTTTATTTTTTTGGGAAACCTATTTTTATGGTATTCTTTTTGCTCATAGTTTGTATATACACGTTTTTTTCTTCTTTTGTTAAGAGGAAAAAAGCAGCAGCAAAGAACATGAAAGCTCAAAGAACTACTGCAGTAGGCACAACATTGGTTGCATGATTCAGTTATTTGCAGTTTGATTCAACCCTGTCCAACTCACTGTACCAAACAAATATATTACACATCCATTTGATTTGACATATCCATTCTTTCATATTATGCTCACAATTATAAGGTTGATGAATCCTGTTTTATTGGTTTCTCATGTGATGAATATATATATATTACAAAAATAGTTCCTTAGCACATATATGTATTACACCGTATTAATGTAAATGGAATACAACTAGACACGACTGAAAAACAAGCACATCTGAGTTTTAGGCATTTCTGAGGTTAGCTAGTAGACAATATAACACGTGCTAAAATTTTACAAATTTGTGTTATGCTTCTCTGAGACGGATTTTGCCGAGGGCTATCTTTACGTACAACCAAT